>OY982570.1:14719760-14744619 GCA_963859945.1 Euplagia quadripunctaria
GATCACTTAGTTGTCCGTTTGTTCGTCTGCCAATCTGTCAAGACCCATTTCCTCAGGAATGAGTGGAGGTATCAAGTTGAAATTAACATCAAATACTTTTCTACGGTACTTTGAAGTTGTAAAAATTCAAGCTTCTTAGTCAATGCAATTAAAAGATTTACCTTATATTTTCGATTTTCACCTTTCGTAGGTAAATCAAAACCACTTCCCATTGACCTAGAATCATGAAACTTGGAGAGAAGCAAGTTCTCACAGCACAAATAAACAAAACGGGCAAAAATCTTTTAGTATCGGTTTCCGTGATGGACGAACTTTCTTCATACAAGTTTGTATGGAACCCTCAGTTCGCGACTCGCACTGGTCCGGTTCTTATTAGCTATTTAGTTCATGGTTTTTGGATTTTTTGAGGAATTTGATCGCTGCCGGCCTGGAAAACTTGATCAGAACAATGGGCCCAGTCAGAGACGACAGGAAATAACAATGAATTCAAAACCAAAAGCGAAACGTAATTATAGGTCTACAGAATCTCATGGCAAATAGGGAAACCAACATTTGTGAAATACCACGGAAATTGATTCTTTTTTTATATGTTATTGTAATTATTTTTTTTATAAGTATTTATCAATAGGTAGTGTATTACACTCATTTCTAGGGATCAAGTACATTTAGAGTATCGCCGCAATAGAGGATTATTATTTTAACTTTTTTGGATCGTTATTGATTCTTTTTAGTGAATTTCACTATTTGAATAAATAATTTTCTTCAAATTGGGTTAAAAATAGAAAATCAACTGTCAATCAGGATTTCTGTAAAAGTGTGCAATAGCGTACAAAACCATTACAATTTCTGCATCAGAACTGAAAAAAATTCATGAATATGCTACGACATCATTTGACACGAGAAGTGCTGATGAGATCCGTCGGAATGTTGCAAGCTGGTTCCAGGCAACGTACTATGGCTGTCGCTATTGGCACTACACAGGGCGTCATAAGCCGCCTCTGGTCACGCTATCGTATGGACAGCGTAGCCGAGCGACATGGGGGACGATCTCGCATGACCACGCGCAGACAGGACCGGTACATCCAAAATACTGCTCCACGGAATCGTACCATGACCGCCATGATGTTGGTTATGGGGCTCCACAGCTCTTCAGGCTTGCTGATAAGCGTCCAAACCATCCGAAATCGTTACGTGAAGTGGGTCTGCGTTCCCGAAGGCCGCTGAGAGTTCCACCACGCAATCGTAGGGCCCGTTTACAATGGGCTCGCAAACAGAAATTGGGAGAAAGAAGACTGGCCGGATACAAGACGCACTGGAGTTTGGAGGACCTCTGAACGTCAAGAACGAAATTTTGTCAGGAAGTTCATTCATATTGAGAGAGAACAATAATTTTTGGTTGGTTTTGGCTGGTTTTTGGATCGGTGGAAGAACGTTTTAGATCAGGGGCAACCACAGTGCTCAGATTTATGCGGTGAGGATTGTTTTCAGACGTGATCATCCCTTTGCGAAGCCGGATGGGTAATTCGTTTCGACTAATGCACGTCCACACACGGCTAGAATCGTAACACGCACTCTTGCCGCACAAAAACCTTTTGACTTGTTAGAAAGAACGTGGGCGGCCATTCCTCAAAGTGATGATTCTGATGAACTAATTTTAAGCATGCCAAATCGCTGTGATTGTGTGATTCGTGTCATTGGTGGAACACAGATTGTTTTTTTATCTTTACAATAAAAATTAAAAAAATCTTAACTTTTGCCCCTTTTGCCATTAAATTGACGACATTAACTTAGGTTAATTTCCCACAATTTTCCAAAATTGCATTTAATCTTAATTTATACAAAATATAGAGATAAGTTGTTAACTTGAAACATTAGGAATTAAAGTAATAAGCCAGTCTAATGTCACGTTTTATTTTAGAGATGAATAAAATGAACAAAGTTCTAGAATATTAGTAGATTTAATAAAAGTTTCTTCTATTTAAAAAAAACATAAAAGTGGGTAGCTCAGGTACAAAAGGTTGGTCCCCGTTTAAGGCCCTTAATACCGCATTCTCCTGTTCGGTGTCAGCTGGCGAAGGCCCCGGCGTAGTCCGGCGGAGCGCGGACGCGGACCCGAAGACTGAGGTAACGGCTCTAGCGAAGAGAGTAGCAGATGGCGAAAGCCCCGGTGTAGTTCGGCGGAGCGTAGACCAGGAAGACTGAGTTAACACCTCGAGCGAAGAGAGCAGCAGATGTTCTCGAGTGCAATTGTCGAGCGCAGCTCTCAAGCCCCATAGAGGTTCCTGCAACCACCGTTCCAACTATCGTCACCAGCTGATATAGATAGCCTGCCACGAAAGGCTTTCACCTAACAATAAGAGGCTGGCATCTACTAGATGGCTAATTTAGGTTCAGGAGGCAATAACAACAACTAATAAATTACTACTAAAGTATCTAAAGGAAATAGAAGGTAAAACTAAAAAAATCGGTGTCCGTAATCGTTTACAACATTACCAATACTATCTATGATATTATACTAACTAGACAGTACTAAAAAATAAGCAAGCGAAAGATATAACGTTCGCAAATTCAAACAATAAGGACATCTTACAGCGACACACTTATTTACATTACTAGCCACATATCACAGTTAAATTGTACAACTTATCCAGTACGGTAACAAAATAAGGCACTTATTACCACAGTTGAAAATAAGTAGTGGTATATAAGGTTTATATATTATTTAGATTTCGGTTAAGCGAGGATCGGTACAGAGCAGAGACAAGTAGGCGTCGTGACTCGAGCAAGTTTCACGAGAGACTGCTCCTCGTGAGAGAAAGCCCCAGAACCGTGCAACGCGTCGAACTATCTAGAAAAACAGATCGCCGTATGGAGTAAGCGTGTCTGTCGTGTCTGTTTGTTTTTTGAGAATTTATTTATTTATTTACTTTTTTACATTTAATAATTGTTTGTTTTCTTTTTGTTTTTATGTAATTAGAACTGATTAGATTATAATTTGAAATTGATTAGTTGGTAAGATTGTAGTATAATTTTGTAAATAGTTATGCAAGATTGATTAGAATAAGTGAGTGATCGTGACACTAAAAGACTAGATGTGGTAGTTAAAAATGTTGATCCCTAGACACTTTTGATGTGTGTATTTAGTAGCCAGTAGTGGATCTAGGATGGGGGGGGGGGGGGCTAAGGGGCTCAAACTCCCCAAAAGCATCTAAGTTCTTCCGTGACAAATCTATCTAAGGTGCAATTGTCATCAATTATCCATGAATTTTGATTGGCTATTTATTACAGTACAGACAAGTATAAATATTTGATGGAATCTTCAGAACTACCTCGTAATTATGATTATCCAAAGCAGTCGAAAGGTGGACAGAAAAGAAAGTTCCGATCTGTTTGACTGAAGGAGTACCCTTGGCCAGTCTCCATTCTAGGCCTTGCTCATTATTTTCTGGTTCAGATAGTGGGGGAAAGCATTCTGTGGCGCTAGGATCTTCTCTCTTTAACTTTCCACCTTGCAAATATAAAAAGGCGTTATCAATCTTCAGAAACCATTCCGATTACTACAAAATGGCGGTATTAAAAAGCACAAATTTCAAAAGTTCATATGAAAACCCTGAAAAGGCTGTCAATATTTTAATCGAAACTGAAAATAATTAAATCAAATAGAGAACAACTGATTCCTCTAGTAAAGATAATCATACTATATGGTCAAGAAAATATACCGTTAAGGGGCCACCCAGATGATGGGACATTGAGTGATAGTAGTGAAATCGGCCAAGGTAAATTACGAGTACTTTCGAAATTTCGTATTCAGGCAGAGATGAGGATTCAGATGAATCCTCATCTCCAAAAATATTTAGAGCAGTGTCGCAGCGAAATCATTCAAGAATTAAATCGGAATGGCCTAAAAATTGAGAATTTGAGAGGCGAAGTTTAGCGATAGCTAGCAAAGAGTATACAAACTATAATATATTTTAGTTTCGTGATAGCTAGGTTAAATTATTAACATTTCGATAAGCTGTACCATGTACGTTATCTTGAATAGTTAAAAATCTTTAACTTTAGATACACAACCTTTTTGTTTGGTGCACCATAATATCTTTCCATACCTAAAAGGTCTTTTGCGTTGCCGGCCTTTAAGGTGGGAGTAGGGAATGGAGGGGACTAGGGCTCCGGTAACCTCACTCACTCGGCGAAACACAACGTAGCATTGCTTCACGGTCGGTTTTCTGTGAGGCCGTGATATCACTCCGGTCCAGCTGACCCATACTTGCCGAAGTATGGCTCTCTTATTTAAGAACTGTTTTTTTGAGCTCCAGAGTAATGCCATATCATGTTTTGTTTTAGAATAAATGTATTCCTCCCTTTCAAAGACTTCGTGTTGGGACAGTTGACGAGTTGCTTTTCGGGGGACAGAGCACTCTTCAATTTCGATCTGTTTAACCTTCTACCAAGTGCCATCGTAAAAACAAAAAGTCTGACCCTGATAGTGGCAGCTGCACGCGTTTACAGTGACAATTTACCTACCTCATCCTCTCTCGTTATCGGAAATAACTCTTTGGAAGGAGCTTTGGAGCGATAGGGACAGCTCTTTAAAACAGCAGTTGAAGCGCATCAAGATATAAATTCTCGCTACATTACCAGTAACCACCGTATGGGGCGTACCTTTTCTTAGCTTAAACTTATAGCGCTAGTGATACTACCAGTGGCGTAGCTATCGGAGGGCTAGACGAGGCAGTGCCCCGGGGGCCCCAAGCTCAGGGACTCTGACTTACAAATTATAAATTGAACTAGGTAGTGAAAATTTCGCCCACATTCGGTATATAAATAAACCAGAATTTATCAAGTTTGTATTAGAGTTGTAACTAAACCACTATTTATATTAAATTGCGTACCTGATAACTTGAATATGGAGTACGACCAGGGGCGTAGCTGCCGCCGTATCAGCCGTATCGTATACGGGGGCCCCGGGCTAACGTATGTAAGTAAAACTTAGTAAAATGTTATCCACAATGTCAATTAATCTCGTGCTTCCCGGGAAAAAAAAAATATAAAAAAACTGTCATACGTGCTATAGAGAGTTTTCACTTCAGAAATGACAAAGTCAAAAAAAGCAATCTCTTAAGGTTGCGTACCTCAAAAGGTAAAAAAAAGAACCCTTATTAGATCACTCTCTTGTCCGTCTGTCCGTGTGTCACCACCGATTTTCTCAGGAACGGGTGGACCTAGCAAGTTAAAATTTATACCAAATACTGAGGTCTATAGCCCCTATTAAGTGTATAAAAATCAAGGTCCTGAGTCAACACGATAAAAAGATATGGGCAAATTTAGATTTTCGAACTTGTAAGTACCACAATTTACCTTAATTTTATTTATTTTTCGGAATTTTCCCTTCACTTGTGCTATAAGACCTTGCTTTTAACCAAAATTGACAATTCTAGGTCAACCGGAAGTACCCTATAGGTTTTGGGATGAAAACCAATAGGGTATTTCCCATTTACCTGGAATCATGAAATGTGGTAAGAAGCAAGGTCTGACAGAACAAGTGAAGGAAAAAAGCCGAAAGTCGTTAATTTGTTGTTATATCACATAAACAAAAAGTTTTTGTGATTACAAATTTACATGTTGCGATTGGATTGTTCACTTTGTCGTACATCGCAACCGCAAAGTTAAGTTTGTCTTTCGAAAAGGGCGGGCAAAAGTCTTTGAGAATTGATTCGCGAGATAGGACGTATACAAGTTTGTTTGCTTACGGAACCCTCGGTGCAGCGCCGGATCTTGAACTTTTTCGCGTCGGGGCAAAAACTGAAAAATGCCGCCCTTACCCGCCTACTTTTTTTCTAAAAATACATGCATTCATATTTTTTCTAATATTTAAAAAAAGATAGGACAGAATTGGGTCTGAAATAAAACGTTAGATTAAAAATAATTATTGTATAGCACATTACAATCACAATTTTACTTTTCGGGCCTTTTGTTTTGCAAACAAATCTATGACTTTGGCATAATTGATCTCTATAATAATAAGCAGTTTGATTTTCTACTGCCAATATTGGGAGACCCTATAAACCTTCCTCGCTCATAGACGATCGTAGATAATTTTTTAATAAGTTTTAGTTTCTAAAACTTCGCTCGCAGCATGCGAATGTAGTAGGAAGCGTACAGTATATTCGCAGAGCAATAAATATATTAGGAAAAGCATCCCGCAAATCATGTTTATAGATTTGTTGCAAGAGATTGAAAGCGCTAGCATTTTTTATATCTCCAAATAAAAGTGGAGCTTGCTCTTTAAAAACATATAGTTCTCTGCAGAATTCAACTGTGCTTAAATCTCGCTCGTACTTTCATCCCAGATCTCCTCCATGCTTCTGCAGTTCTTCAGTTGACATATTTAAGATTTCAGTACCATTGAGAAATACAAAATTCTAATCCAATGTGGTAACACTATCTAGTCTCTTTTTAATTTCTGAAAAGATTCTATCAAATACCATCGTTGTTGCCTTAGAAAAGAGTTGAACAGGTTGAAGTGTTGGTAGTTCGCTATCACACATCTCATCAAATTGTTTTTTGCACCTCGAAATTCGTTTATTTGCTAGAATAGGCTCCACACCATTTTTCCTGCAACTTCTTTAACCTCTTTTATCCAATACTCAATTGAATTTTTATCTAATTTTTTTGCAATGTTTTCATCATGCCATCCATTAAAGAGACGGAACGCGCAAGGATTATATCTTCCTTTTGAATTTCAAAATTAACTCTATTGATTTCACGGAGAATATTTCCTTAAATTGTTAAGTTCAGAATAAATTTAAAATTCTTTCTGCAATCCTGGCTTGCACTCCGTTATAGGTGCCAGCCATATTGGACCCATTATCATAAGATTGGTCACTGCATTGTCTAATATCTAAATCATCAAATATAAATTTTTCCACAATCTTTTGACAAATGAACTTTCCTGTCTTACCAGCAACTTCTATGAAATCAATGAAACTTTCTTTTACATGGTGAATGACCTGGCTCATTTGTTCTGCAGGCGACACATTTGGAGTGCAGTTGAACAATATTGTGTAGTGCTTAGCTTCTTTCATGTCGTTTAGAATCATAAACTTAATATTACTACTAAGTTTATGTTTAGAATGCTATTTTTAACTGTTTTTGCCATTATATCAATAATTTAATTCTGCATTGTCTTTGGTAAATATGATACTTGTCCCTTCTTTAAGTTTTCTAATTGAAACTTTGGTTGAATTATGTTTGGAGAGCAGGTAAATTTAATTCCAGAAGTTTCCTTGACCAGGCTGAGGACATTGTGTGGTGAGCTCGCTAGGGGCTTCGTGGCCCCCACGAAAAGATCGATAGTTTGTCAATAGACTACTTGCCGCCGCGAGTGTGACATAGCGCCGCGCCGAAGATGACCCGCGACGGTTAATAGGCGCCGTGACGGTGAACTGACGCTGCGACGGTTACTTGGCGGCGCAAGAGTGATTTGGCGCCGCGACCATGAATTGACGCCGCGACGGTGATTTTGTCGAGGCAACGATGAATTGACGCGGTGTAACAAACTGCACAAGATACGATAAAATACTCGTATCTTGTGCAGCTTTATAAAGCTGTGACAGAATTGATGATGCAGCACTAACACAGAACTATGAACATTGAATGATTATATTTTAGTACAAACTTTAAAAGTAGGTTTAGTAGTAGTTTTGTACTAAAATATAATTTTGGAGAATATTTATAAATTTATAATTAAACTATTAATTAAAATATTATTTTTTATAATTAAAATTTTGATGGTTTTCGATGGCTAAAATAAATTTCACTGAATACTGAATTCCTGGACGCAGCTTCCACCTGACGATAAGCTACACAGCGACAGCCACGGTTCTTTTGATTTTAACGCGAAGCTCATAATTAACGTAAACTAAAACTCTAGACGTAAACGTCGAGTAAGACGTCTTGTACATACTTACTTATCGATACTGAACTATGATGAATGTTATTGGGTAGAAAAAGTCTAATACACTAAGTACATCCTTTAGTTGTCCGAAATGAACAATTTTTATTTATTTATTATTTTACTATACTGCACTTTCAGTAAAGTTGCGATAATGCTGAGTAATATATTCAGCTGCCAAACTTGTATGTGTTTTCTATGTCTGTGTATGTATGTATTTTCACAGAAAAAGGTGTGAAAACTAAAGACATGGACCTTCTTAAAGATTTTGCACAGAAAGATATATTCGAATGTTGCGGTATCGAAGTAGTAGACCATAAGCTAATAATTGAATGTTTATATCGCACGCCACAATCAAATACTCATTATTCTTTAAATCATTAGATCTCTTACTTTTTAAGCTACATGGTCGCACTAAAAAGAAAATAATAGTAGTGGGAGATCTGAATATAAATACCCTTAAGTCCAGTAACATTGTGCAACGATTAATAGATATTGTTAATAACTACAATTTAAAATTTTATATTACTGAACCGACGAGGCAGCAGACATGTATTGATCATATAATAGGGAATAATATATTGAACGCTCAGGGTGAGGTTTTAAAATAAGGGCTATCAGACCATGACACTGCCCAAATGCTAAATATACCGGTTAAGGCGGTGATTAAACACCCGCCCAAGGTGTTCATTCAAAGGAGAGACTATGATCTTTATAACGTTTCAAGGTTTATAGAGTGTATTAACAGTCTTAGTTTTAGTGAAGTTTATTCAGAACCAGACATCAATGAGGCATTTAATAATTTTCATGATGATATCGTACTCTTTTATGATTTATGTTTTCCTGTCCTAACTCACAAAGTTAACTTAAAGAAACGCGATCTCAAGTGGATTTCGAAGGTTTTATGACGTGTTGTAACACAAAAAGAATAGTACGTTATAGATATTATAAACTTAAAACTAACCGGAGTAAGATGCAATATAGGAAGTATTCTAGTATCTTAAGACGATGTTTGTCTCAATCTCAGAAAATCTGCAACCATCAATTTATATCAGAATCACAGAATGTAAGCATTATTATTAGTCTCAATAGTATACTAGGTCACCTGAATAGCAGCGACCCCAATATAATTAATTATTATAAAATGTATTTCCTACTGAGCAAGTGAAATGATTGTTCCATGTGTGTATAAATGTTAGCTCACACACGTTTGATATTAAGGTATAAATACTAACACAATTTACTAACAAGACAAGTATTAAGAAAATATTAAAGAGACACAGAACACGTCACCACAGTAGTTTCACTACATTGGTGAATCCGACGTGATGCCAGTTCCGGACCCGGTTTCTGCCTGCCGACTGGTGTAACGAACGGTTTACCTTTTAGTGATATTGAGATCAGCACATGCCAGTGGCTTCCAAGCGGGTCTCACCACTGGTATTTCAAGAGGCTATATATTCTCGGTATTGCTAGTTTCCGTTCAAGATAACAACCAGCAGGCAGAATATACCAGGGTTGGCGGCGCACCCCAAGTACCAATTTATACACACATGAAACAATCATTTCGCTTGCTCAGTAGGAAATACATATTATAATAATTAATGATATTGGGGTCGCTGCTATTCAGGGGACCTAGTATGCTATTGAGAGTAATAATAATGCTTACACAGAATAAATGCCAAGCAGCATGGACGGTAATAAAAGAACATAGTGACAAGAACTTCACAGATTGCATCGATGAAATTAAAATTCGATCCCAAATAATAAACAAACCAGACCAAATAGCAGAACATTTTAATGAATTCTTTATAGATATGACGAAAAAATCTGGTGATGTTCATAACACGAACAGAATGTCCATTCAAAACAGCCTATTTTTAGAACCCTTAAGCGTTGTAGAAGTAAAAAAAATAATACTAGATTTGAATAATAGTAAAGCAGCAGGGTATGATGGAAATTCCACTGCCATCATAGAAAAATGTGCCCATCTAATCTCTCCGATCATAGCACATCTTATAAACTTGTCTTTTGAACAAGGAATATTTCCAGAACGCCTAAAAAAATCTTTGGTAAAGCCCCTCTACAAAAAAGGCGAGAGAAAAGACTTGTCAAATTATAGACCTATTACCTTGATCCCAGTATTCTCAAAAGTTTTCGAAAAGGCCATGTATATTAGGTTATCTACATTTTTGAATAAATATAATGTAATAAAACAGGAGCAAAATGGATTTCAAATAGGAAAATCTACGACACTGGCGGCATTTAATCTAGTTCATAAGATAACATCGTATGTTGATAAGAAAATCCCCACCTTAGTAATTTCTTTGATATGTCTAAGGCTTTCGATTTTGTATCACACAAACTACTCTTACAAAAGGTACACGATTATGGGATACGAGGACCTGCTCTTACTTGGCTAGAGTCATACTTAAAAAATCAGCAACAGTGTGTAGAAATCAGTAGTATTGACAAAACGTTAACGAAAAAACAAAACAAGTCAGCATACAAAATAAACAGTTGTGGGGTGCTCCAAGGATCTGTGTTTGGGCCTTTATTGTTTTTACTATATATTAGTGATCTTCCTGCCATTACAAATTATGAATGTATGTTATTTGCGGATGACATCTCAGTAATATTGACATATAATTAATTGACGAATTATGATGAAGAAATAAATAATACGATTGTGAGAATCATTTAATGGTTAAATTTTAATAATCTCACCGTAAATTTAACAAAAACTAACTTTATACAATTCCATAGCAAAAGGACAAAAAATATAGATAGACGCATAGCTTATGATGACATTGATATTCAAGTAACATACACTATAAAATTTTTAGGGATAACCTTAGATAAGCATATTGACTGGAAGGAACATATAGATATGACATGTAATAAGATTAATAAATTTGTATATGTTCTAAGTAGATTAAGACGAACTTCGTCATTCGAAACGACCATGTTGGCCTACTACGATTACGTTAGCTCTGTATTAAGATATGGTTTGTTATTATGGGGTAATTCTATACATATTAATAGAGCCTTTCTCTCACAAAAACGATGTATCCGAGCCATAGCCGGAATTCCTCCTGATGAGTCGTGTAAACCCTATTTCAAAAAATTTGGCGTACTTACTTTAACCTCTATGTATATCTTTGAAATAGGTGTATTTGTAAAAAAAAATCCAGCACTATTCATCACGGCAAAGGACAAGTATCCTCGAAATACGAGAAACCCTGATAGGCTTGTACTTGGGTTTACGCCAAGAACAACAATGTATCAAAAAAATTGTTACGTTATGTGCATACAAGTCTTTAATAAATTACCAGAATGTATTAAAAATCTTCCTTTGACTACATTCAAGAAAAAGCTTAAAAATTGGTTACTAAAACATACCTTTTATGATATAAAAGAAATGTAATATAATTAAAGACATAATTCTTCCAATAATATATAATTTAAACTTATTTATCTAAGACATATTAGTTCAATTGACATTACCTGTATTCTTAGGAGTATGATAATTTACAGATAAATACTTAGTAATGATTAGACCATACATTAAATATTATGTTATTATTTGAGTTAAGCACTGTAATTATGTCACATGCCTTTCAGAGGTTAAATAGATGAACTATAAGCATCTGTATAACATCTCCATGTACTCTATTTTATGTGAATAAATATTCTTTCATTCATATTGCCCGGAACACGGGCCCCGGCTTGCCCGCCCCCCTCCCCCCCTTGATCCGGCACTGCCTCGGTGCGCGAGTCAGACTCGCACTTGTCCGGTTTTTTCCCGTGTTAAGCGGGCGCCCAAAAGTTGGCAACATCCTACATCGGTTATTGAGATTCCCCCGATTAAAGCATTTTTGTCTGTTTGTTACGACAAATCTGGACTACGTTGAATTCGGAACACGAATAGGGAACAAACGATTTTAAATAGTTTAGTTGGGGCCCTAGTTTATTTTTTGCCCCAGGGCCTTTGGTTACCTAGCTACGCCACTGGATACTACCTGCGTTTTTTTAAACTGATAAAGAATATAACAAACTTGTTTAAACTTTGTATATTTTACAAATACTGAAATTTAACAGACGAACAAGGAAGTGATATAAACAGAAAAACTTTACTGCACTGTTACACCTGATCTTTTAATACTACAATAGGGGCCTTTTAGGGCCGCTTTGTTTGCACATCCTGATTTTGATGCTGATTTGGCAATCTATACAGATGCATCGGACAGTTCTATAGGTGCAATACTCCAACAAAACGTAGACAGGAACAGGAAACCTCTGGCTCTCTTTTCACGACGTTTGTCTCCTGCTCAGAAGAAGTATAGCCCGTACGATAGAGAACTGCTAGCAATATATAGGGATCGTGTCACCAGAGGAGCCCTGTCTCATTTAAGAATTTACATGTTACCGAATACGAAAAATTTGGTAATTAAGTTGGAAACAGAAAAAAAAACAGTCCACGACTTCAACCCCACATGGGTTGGGTTGTTTTTTTGTTGATGCCAAAAAACAAATGTCTCTAAGCTACTCAATAAAATTTAAAACTAAGAAATTAGCTATCGTGGCGTACATAAATAATGTACAATAAATATTTGAATTATTGCATTCTGATTAGAGACTGATTCCTATAAGTCAAAGTTAAAAAATCCGATTCCAACTCCGGTTCCGATAAACTCACCTCCGTACATCCCTACCGCATCATCTGTCATTCCATTTAGTGATGTGCCGAGTCGCTGTTTTGGTGGATCGAGTCGACTCGATTCGTTTCATACGGTATTCGAATCATTACTCGATTCCGCAATTCGAGCCCAGTACTCGAGTTCTATGTTTGGTATTCGAATGTTGACTCGAATCCAGGGCTCGAGTTCAGAACTCGAGTTTAGAAATTCGAGTTCAGAAATCGAGTCCGTTACTGATTTTAAGAACAAAAAGAAAAAAATTGAAAAGAAATAAACTTCAAACAGCATGTAGGTTTAGCATAATGACTACGATAATAAATCAAACATTTCTAATGAAAATATTTTAAACATTACAAAAAAACATAAAATAAACTAAGGAGGTATCTAAGAACCCGAAATAAGATCAAGTTCTATTTTGTTTTATTACACAGCAAAAAGAGATCTTTTTAGAAACTGTTTAAGAACTTTAGATATTTTTTCTATTAGTTTTTTACAAACTTTGCAAGTTATTTTAATTTCAATAAAATCACTTCACTACTAGTATTAACAAACAATGAAATTCACTCACAGACACATGCTACTGACACAAGACAAAGAAATCAAAACAAATAATTGCAGGTTCAAACTTCTATTATTAGGCGTCACTTCATTGCTTAAGTAAACAGAGATCGAGAACGAGCAAGTCTACCTAACTCGAATACTAGATTCGAGTCAGTTGGACGCGCATAATAGAATCGAGCCAGCGAGTACAAAATGGGTTCTGCCTTACTCGAGTACCGGAATCGAGTCCTGCGAACTCGAATCAAAATAAATTGGTATTCGAGTAAGCGAGTCCACAGCACGAATCGAGTCTGACTCGAGTCAAGCCGTACTCGGCACATCACTAATTCCATTCATAATTTAAACTGCCATAATTGTTATCAGGGCGTTCTGTGCCTCTGTGGTTGTAAACAACTGTCAACTTTAAAAACTACCTAATTGTGGTAACTCCACAAAGCCACAAACCAAAAGTTGAAGTTATGAGCAATAATTACCTATGTTTTTTGATAATGATAATTTAGTAAAATTATTAAAGATTATTTTTATCTGTCACTTTGTAATGGTTCGGTCTAGCTTAACTATGTTGGTCTCAATGCACTTTAAATGTCGTGGAGGTCTCTATCCTCGTTCTAATATTGAAAGATTTATTGTGCCTAATGAAAAAGTCAGCTGGTCTACGGAATATATAGAATATAAGCCAGTAAATTATACATCACCACACATAAATGGGAAGCCTTATGCCGACCCCGATATAGGTAAGTAATACTAGTATTTATTCCGGTAATGTATGTATATAGGAACAAAGTAAAATACCATATCGACGGTGAAGTGCCTACCTCCTGAAATTTTTCGAAAAATTCACTTTTTTAGTGTTGTAGGGACATAAACTTTGTGAGAGTGTTTGTGCAAGTATTAGCCAGTCGGTGTAGCACTCCATTTGGATACGTGTCTTACCGGAATATAAATAAATTATCATAAACTTTTACTCTTTGATACAACCTTGTGATTGAGAGTAGCTGTCTAAACATTTACAAAAAAATATCTTAGTGTTTTGAATTTAAAGCCACTACTTGCATGATTTAGTTAAATGTCCCAGGCACATTTTTAGTTGCATCAGTATTAAATTTAAATATTGCTATACCTCCTAACCAAAATAATGAATAATAATAAATTACACTTCAATATACGAAATTACTACTACACTATTCTACCATAGTAATTGAGACAGCAGTAAGTCAAGAAGAAGCTACTTCTGACCTACTGCTACCTTGATTACAATGGCAGTATTATAAAATACTTTGTTGCAACAAAATAATTAAAGCATAAGTTATTATACTTATTATTCAAACTTATAAATATTTTGAATTATCTTTTTTTTAATATTTCAAATAAGTTTTTTTTCCGTTTCTGTAAAATCGAGATTTTGTCAGTTAGCAGATACTGGCACTTTACTGTCGATATATAAAATCATTGTTTACTATGTTTTTTCTGGTATAACATTCCACATATTAAGTTATGTAGGTAGTAGAGACACCACATATGTTAAGGCATATGGCAACTCAAAAGAAACATTCATTTTCTAAGGAGATCCAAACTTCAAACCAAATTTCAACCAAATGGATGGCAAAATAAGCAGAATCAGTTATATGGGCAAATATAATGTAGAAAATGGATATCCTCTCAACCCTGTTGGAAGAACAGGAATTATTGGAAGAGGTGTTCTTGGTAGATGGGGACCAAATCATGCTGCTGATCCCATTGTTACTACCTGGAAAAGACTTGAAAATGGTGAAGTTGCAGTTGATGAAAAGAACAAGTAAGTTAAACTTATTATGAATATTTTCATTAATTCTCTATTATGACTGTATTATATTAATATATTATTTGTAGACCTATTCTACAGTTTGTAGCAATAAAGCGAGCTGATACAGGAGAATGGGCACTACCAGGTGGAATGGTAGACCCTGGTGAAAAGGTGGCAGCAACAGCTGTTAGAGAATTCAGAGAAGAAGCCACTAACTCAGACACTATGAGTAAAGGTATGTGTAATCTGATTCCATGAGCCTCATAGGAAATAAAAATGTTGCTTATTTAATGCATAAGGTTTTACTACCCCTTTTTTATTTTTATTGTGTAGAAACTCCCAAGGGTCATCACCTCAGACTCGAAACGACTAAAACCACATAGTGTTCCGTCACAAGTGAGTCTATTGCAGGCGACACAGGAACCCCTGCAGCCACCTGTTCAGAAGGCGACCACATTGTGCAGTACCGCAGGCCTTACCCCTCCCTCCCTCACTCGAGATGAGAGGGACAAAGCGCGCGCGGGATAAGTTGCGCCACCGTCTCATGCCTGCTTCTGTTAGGGTAATGGTCAGCCCTACCCCCTACCCCCAGGCCAGTTCATTGCGAGCCGTCATATTGGCGCGCGCCCCGTATAAGGCAATAGACCGCACGTTTCCGACATAGTCTCCTACAGGAGGCGTCGGGCCCTCCTAAGTTTGGCAGCAGCCACGAGAGTGCAGCCGCCGTCCTCACGAGCATAGGGGCCAAATTACGGCAGTGATAACCGAAATCCCATCGGCTATCGAGTGTGAGCTTTAGGTATCATTGATGACTCAATGCCGATGCGAATGTCTCCCACGATAAGGCTGGATCCCGCTGGTGGTCTCTTCCGAGGTCCATGGAAACAAAGGGCCTCCGATTTATGCAGGGCCACCTCAAGACCCAGCCGCCGAATCCTTGCAACGACTTGATCGACACCGGCTTTACTAGCCGACTGGCTTTTATGGTTGCTTCGTATGTTTGTGCTCGCGCCGTCACTAGTGACAGTAGCAGGTGACAAGGACGCCTCCCAGGAACACACCGTGTAGCACCTAGTACACAGCGTAACAGATGTTCCACAAGAGTGGTCCTAAAACCGAGCCCTGTGTGTTCCGTTTATTTAGAGATTACTTAGCATGTTTTTATAGATATATATATATATATATATTACTAGCTGCACCCGGCATGCAATGTCTTTTTTTTTTTTTTTTAATTGGTAGGTGGCGGCAGGAGGGTGAAAAATATTTTACGACCTATTCTCATACCTACCAAATATAAAAAAAAAATCATTAAAATCGGTCGAGCCGTTTCGGCAAGTTCGACCACAAACACCGTGACACGAGATTTTTGTATATTAGATAATAAGATAACACATTACACATTTTCTTTTGTTTATTAAAAAATGGTATCATCTATCATTCATTAGCGATACCTACCATCATATTTATAAAATTAAACAAAATGATGAGTATAATGAAGATAAATTATACAATGTAAAAAGGAGGTTAAAAATTAACCCACTGTTTCAACATTTGATTTTTACACATCAAAACCACATAATACATACAACCACATTATAAATATTTATTTTTATACTTATAATTTAAAAAAAGGTGATACTTGTGGAGAGAGATGCATAAGATTGTTACATATAACTTTAAGCAGCCGATGTTCCTGATTTGACTATAAGAATGTGTATGCAGTCAACATTTTGTTAAACTAATAATAGCTTGTTGTAAATGTGGTTCATGACATCTGTTTCTCTATGTTTCCAGCTGAAAAGAAGGCTTGGCTAGTGAAATTCGATAAATTCTTCAGTGTTGGTGATGTTGTGTATCAAGGGTATATAGATGATCATCGCAACACAGATAATGCTTGGATGGAAAGTGCTGCATACAACTTCCATGACAATAATGGTACTATTGTTGGTGGAATGAAGCTCCATGCGGGGAGTGACGCTGCAGGTGTACATTGGGTTGATATCACATCAGACTTTGAATTATATGCAAGCCACAAACTAATTGTATTGGAAGTATATGACAAATTGTTATCACAATATTCACAATCAAATTAATAGGTATATAGTAATATTTAACATTCTCTTGATTTTCTGAAACAATTTTATATGTATAATATACCAAAACAGTGATATTTGGTGTCTAACAATGTTGAAAAATATTTTATAGTTGAATTTAATATCATTTAACACACAGAACATACAATATGAAGAAGAGTTAGTATTGCCTGAACTACTAATACTACTATTATAAAAATACTCATTTGGACTTACAAAATACCTTTGATTATAAACATTGGGTTGGTGGAGTACAAGGAAGGGGTTTTTTGGAATATTTAAAATAAAAGTCTTTGCTACACTGGTCATCCTGAGATTGTAAGTGAGTATAGTGTTTCAGTGTAATAGGATAAGAGATATTGACTTAAGTGTACTTACAAATAAATGTGAAATAAAACGACAACTATATCCAATTATTTCCCATTATAATAACCATACAGACTATATTAAACTAAAGATCTTTCATATAATATATTCTCTTCCAATAACATAATTTGAACTCTGACTAATTGCAAACTAAAATTAACAAATGAAATGCAATAAATATTACGAAAATCATTTATGCATTTTTCTTATCATTCCTTATTTAGACAAAATGGATGGTATTCATATTTCGAAATAATAAAACTTCAAGAGCGTTGGAAGGTGGTATGTAAATCACCAATCAAAGATTTCAATTTCTAGGAGCTTGCCTCTTAAAATTTACACAAATTTGTGTACGGTTTGGTACTAATTTGCTGCATACGCCTGCTTTATATGCCCTAAACGTCCTTTCATACATAAAATTCATCCAGTACTAGTTAAAACTATTCTCAGTTTCGTGTAAATGCAGATAAATGTTTTTTTTTTCAAGAACCTCGAAACAATTTATAAAATATGAAACGATGTTAGATTTAACATATCCCATTATTATGTACAGTCTTATATTCCGAATTCAGTCCTGAACTTGATTTGTCTCAGTTATATTAAATTAGGTTTAACATATAACTAATGATAAACATTTAAATATAATATCTAACTTAAATTGTAAAAGTAGGTATATTAGCGTTTATCTATTTCGCTTAAGATAGACAGACAGGACCGTTCAACATAATAATATAATTGAAATAAATATTTTAAGTTGGTACACATGATAATAATATTTTGTATTAATACTATAATATTATTACAGTTTATGGTACCTAGGTTAAAAAATGGTTACAACTTAGTAAGGAAAATCTAAAGTAGGTATTCACACAACACATAATTAGTAACACCTAAACACCCACATAACTCTTCTCTTGTCTCTAAACAAACCAGTTGAAAGTACTAAGTCTCATTTAGTTGCGGTGTGCTTGAAATAATCTACAAATACGAAAAGTAAAAGCTAGCAGCTAAAAATTCAACGTACAACACGTAAAATGCGTTTTGTACATTTTGCATGATGTCATTGTTTTACGTTGCTTACCTACATTATGCTCGTAAAAGGAAACATTTTTGGTTAATATTCTTCAATGTAATAATTTCTTTAAGTTAACTATAATAAAATAGTCACATGGTTCATGGGTTGTACAATAAGATATCTTCTACTCTGCCACAAGCTTATTTTAATATATGAATATTATTGATAGCAAAGTTGCCGACCAGAATACAAAATAAAAAAGGCATAGATATATCCAACTGGTCATCAGTTTTAGTAATTTTTATGAGAGTAGGGATCGACTAGATTAGTAAACAATATTGACAATCTACTTGTGCTCTGATAGATAAGTAATACGTTACAATGACAAAATGTTATTGGTGTTCATTCTTTATTCATAAGGTAGTTGACTGAAAAGTCAAATCATATCGGATGCGATATGCCCGCGGCAGGGCCATGACCGCGGTGCGCGCCGGGTGCTGGCCGGAGCGCGCCCCGCACCCCTCCATCCCCGCCGCCGTCATCCAGTCTACGTTGAGTGAATGACTCAACAGTTCTTATTAAATGGAGCGTTCTATAGAAATTTTGACGCCATACTTTTTCTTTAATGTTTGGGTATACATATAAAAATAATAACGAATAATTTTTTTTAAATTGTCATATAAGACTTAATTCCATGGCGACAATGAAATAATTTATGTATAAACGATGTGAGCAACTTTCTACAGGTTGTTTCCCTTTCCTAGTCGTAGCAATTAGGAAGGAAAACTGGATTTGTTTGTCTACTTCCAACGTGCTACTACATGACTTTTATTATTGATATATTCCTTTGACATAGAAGTAATCTAGGACCTGGAAAGGGATAAGCCGCTTTAAAGCATGTGTATTTAAAAAAAAATATCAGTGTTATTCCTGAAGTTACTATTTTTATGATAATCGACGTACACACTGCAGAACCCCTGGCAGAAACTAAGGGATTTATATATACATAACTTGTTTTCCCATTGCCAATGTTTTATTCCAACTAACCCACACCGCATAAACTTAAAAATATAGTCGATTTGTCGTAAAAGTACCTACAAATGTAGTTTATATCACAATGTATGTGTCAATATCACAGCGGCTAGTGAGTGATGCATCTGATGCTAGGCAGCCATTTGTACCGGTGCGAGCGTACTGTACGCTCGATAACAGTTCACGTCGTTCATCAGACGCTGGATATTTTGGGTGAATGTTGGTAGATCCTGCAACACAATAAAATATTGTCACAGCGACGTCTTACTAAGTGGTAAGAATGAAATTTTTTTTGTTTTTTTTTAAACGTAATCATGGCCTTACGTAATCAATTACCAATTCTAAAATGTGCCGCTACAATGACATGAGTACATGAAAAAAACTGTCAGCCGTAAAACTGCACTTCAGAAGTGAAAACATAACACACATATCTATCTGTATAAATGTATCTGAGCGTGACGGTCACGCGAGGTCAGCGGTCAGAAGTTTTCACTTCAAAAAATCAGTAATAGATAAGGCGCCAAAACAACCTCTTCCTTTCCGAAGTATGAAAAGAGGTGAAACGATGTTTGCGGGCTCGCTAGCTGGCGGTGTGGCCTGCGCTTTAAAACTCTGTTAAAACTACCGAACATATTGTGCAGAGTAATTACCGTAGATAACCAAATAGGGGATCTCTATACTATAAACATTTGAATTAGATTTACGATTAAATTTGTTTAATCGAAAGACTTTCTACTCTTTTATCTTTTTTAATTAAGACAACTCCCGCATTAGGAATATTCCTATGCCGCGGGGGTGACAACTATTTGTAGATCTCACATTTTTTTTTTGTCCCGTGTGGGATTTGAACCCACAACACTCGGCTCGGTGACCGCTTAAACCATTGCGCCATCCGTTTTACTTTCATTTTAAAAATGAAACGTGCAAAACAAAATGCAACAAAGAGGAGGAAGGAAGAAGTTCTAAAGGACATAATGAACCAGAACTCTCAACCGTTGGAAGACAGGATGACACCATCACCGACAGCGTCCTTGAAGAGTGTGAACTCTCCACCGAAAACCCCAACAAAGAACCAGGACTGGAACGAATTCCGGAAACTCCACATCAAGAATTATGTCCTGGACCAGATGGGATTATCGAAGCTACGGACACAGGCGGATGTAGAATCAGATTCCGAAACGGACATTGTCGAAATTATACCTTCTGCGGAGGAAGTAGCGACGGAATTGAACTGTGTGATGACCAAATGGGAAAACGACTATCCCCCATCGGTACGTATTCAGCAAACAATGAAAATGATGTTAAAAAGGTTTATGACGGACCTTGTAGGCTCATCGCTTACCATTACGGAACAAGAAAGCCACACTGGCACCTCATCTACTACTCTTCCAATAAACAATGGGGATTTAACTCAAGACTGGGAAGAACTATTCGACGAGGCCCCTACAAGAATAAATCAGTTGACTGCCTCACTTGTTTACGCGAGTATCTTTATTCCGGCAATGGTCGTCAAATATTACAAGACGTTCTCGGCCAAAAACATGTTAAATCTTGTCAGTGCGCCGAACATTATTGTGGAGTGGCATGCACTGATCAATGGAAGATGCATACAAAGCTGATTGTGCCGAGGGGAGAAATCCAATATTTCGATATGAAGGCGAGTCATCTCAAAAAAGACAGTATGGAGTGGTGGATGCAACTGTACAAGCCAATGGCAGTGAGGAAGGAATTTCCGGAGATCAAATTTCAAGCAAAAGATTCCTGCTTTTGCTTAGTTTTGGATGAATGGGAAAACATTTCAAACATCCATGACAAGCGAACGGATAGCATCCACAACAGTGGAAATACAGATATTATTATCATTTTATGCGAAAGAGGTGCTTTCACAGAAGGCGAGGCTATGGGAATATTTGCACAGTCAAATAAAGGGATCAACCTTATGTGTAGCAAGCAATGGAATGAAAAAATACGGAACTATGTCCACATTGCAAGAGTTTTGGTATTTCAAGAGTCGTTAATGGTGGACGGTTATATTAGTGAAACAAAAATGTTATTAAAGGAATTGTTATTGTTAAATAAAATTGATGTGAGACAGTTTTTTAATGACACGTACAAACACTTTATGAGAAACAGTGAAAAACGAAATAATCGGTTCTTCTTGGGACCGCCATCCACGGGTAAGACAATGATTATGAATAGTTTAGTGGAATGTAATTTTAACTTTTGTAGATTAACTGGTTTAATAAGTAATAACAGTTTTAATTTTAGTGGATTGTTACGTACGAATGTTAGTAATATAATAAGTTAGGTTAAGTTGAAAATTAAAAAAAAAAATTAATAGGTTAAGTTAAAAATGTAAAAAATCTAAAAAAAAAAAAAAAACTTGATTTTTATTTGCACCCAGTAGGTTAAACATCGTTAAGTTAACGATAAAAAAAAATTATAGGTTAGATCAAATATCGTTAACTTAACGGTTTGTTAGGTTAGGTGAATTACCGATCCCAGAATAGGGCGCGCCTCTGGCGCCCTCAGAGGGTTATGGCGGTTAGAGCCATACGCGGGTACCGCACCGTGTTGACGGAGGCGGCGTGCGCGTTTCCCGGGACTCCCCCGTGGGATTTGGAGGCGGAAGTGCTCGCCGAAGTATATCGGCGAACGGCTGAGTTCCGGGCGGGAAACGGCAGTCGGCCCCCGCCCGAATAGGTACGCGAATGGCGTGGTCGTCCCGGCTGGAGGCTCCACGTGCTGGCTTTGCCGCCGTGGAGGCGCTCCAGCCGGTCATCGTCGAGTGGGCAGGGCGGCAGCACGGGACCCTTTCCTTCCGACTGACGCAGGTCCTTTCCGGGCACGGCTGCTTCGGGAAGTACCTGCACTCGGTCGCTAGGAGGGAACTGAGTCTCGCCTGTCACCACTGCGACTGCAGTGAGGACTCGGCTCAGCACACGCTGGCGGTTTGCTCCGCCTGGGCGACGCAGCGTCGGGCCCTCACTGCAGTCATCGGAGGGGATCTCTCGCTACCGGCCGTCATACGCTCCATGGCCGGTAGCGACAGGAATTTTACCGCGGTCGCGACCTTCTGTGAGGAGTTCATCTCGCAGAAGGAGGCGGCGGAAAGGGTCCGGGAGGACGATCTCCACTCGGACCTAATTCGCCGCCGGCGAACCGGGCGGCGGAGGCGCGCTTACCAGCGCCTCATGCCGCCCTGAGTGCGGCCGCGGGTGGACGGGACGGGTTTTCCCCTCCACCCGCTGTAGTGGCCCCCCGCGAGGAGGCGGCGTCCGCGTGTGCCTGGACGTCGCCTAATTGAGAGGTTGTTACCCAGAGGTGGTGCCTGCGCTTTTGCGGGCAAACGCTAGGAGGGTTCCGGATGTCTTAATAAAAGCTGTTCCCGGATCCCTCCTACTTAAGGCGCAGTACGGCACACCGTGTGGTTTTAGTCGGTTTGATTCCGACACACCGCCTCGCCAAAAACCCCGGTGGGGTGACGGCCCGAAGGGGTTTCCACACGTACAAAAAAAAAAAAAAAAGGTGAATTACCGATTCTCCAAAAGACTAATTTGAGACAATACGAACAAGAGGAATATGCTTTAAAGATTTATCATTATTTTTACAAGTAGTAATAGATAATATGTTGGGAATTCCTATTAATACTTGCGTAGCGTATTTCAGATGCTAAACAAAAAGCTAGATTTTTCTAGTACTTGTACAACATTTTCCAATAAGTCAATATATTGATTCACCTTCATGAATTTAGTAAATAAAACCATCTTGAAAATTTTAAAACAACTTGTTTGTTTGTCATTTCTAGTCATAATAGAATTAGTAATTTACAGAATTGGCCGTTATTAAAGCAGATTTTGATGCAGTGATTAATTTCAACTTTAACAAGGAATACAGACCGTGTCAGGTGGAAACTGCGCCAAGTGATGTTGATGTTCAGGTGACAATCCTTGGAGAGCACTCAAGAAATGTGGTAGAAACGATGTGCGGAATGTGGGGAAGTCGACCATGGCCATCGCGTGTACTGCGGCGGTCACTTCATCGCGGACCAACGCCCGCCATCCGCCTTCTGCCAAGCCCTTCAGTAAAACTGACAGAAATTCGGCCAGAAACTCATTGCGGAACATTACCTACGAAAATTGATATTTTTTAGCTGTATTTATACGTATCTAGAACAATGTCTGGTAAGTTCTGGGTTGATGTAACACGTTCCGATTGTTGACTAAAGAATCAGTTGCAAGTTAGGTACTAGGGCTTTTAATTGACATTTCATTTAAGTAAAATAATGTTAACAACAACTAATAAACAGCAGAAAATTGATAGCTGTATTTTTTACAACTAAAATTGGTCAGGTTTACGACCTTAGTGGTATATGTAAATTAAGACAGTTTTCTTCAACTTTTTAGCTACAGTTTGAGCTAAGCCCTACAAGTTAAATTTTTAATAAGGATATATTTACTAATACCTAACCTATCGGCTATAGGTCAAGGTCAATAATTATTAACCGTAATATTAGCTATAT
This sequence comes from Euplagia quadripunctaria, assembly GCA_963859945.1. Lineage (NCBI taxonomy): Eukaryota > Metazoa > Arthropoda > Insecta > Lepidoptera > Erebidae > Euplagia > Euplagia quadripunctaria. The sequence continues at coordinate 14,743,787 of OY982570.1, forward strand.
CAGTGTTTGGAATCTAAAACTTACAATAGCTTTCGTTAACCGCTTTTTCAAAGATCATTTGTTCACTATTCAATGTCCTAAAATGAATACTTTCCCACTATAATCCTGTTAGAAACGACCAGATCCCTATGTAAACGAATACGGTAAGTATAGTTATAATGCAAAAAGTGACTACTATATCAGATATGAGATTTAAATAAAACTTTTCTTTGGGCATGTAGTTTGTTTAGTGTAAATATATGAAATTAGTTTTACCTTGTGATATAACTTCCACCTTGAATTGAGAATGTCAAGTGTATCTAGAGTGTGCCTGAGCAGTTCGATGTCGGACTGTAACAGGGCTCGGCCCAAAGTGGCCAGCGCAGCGCGCAACTCGTCTGCGCGGCGCTCGCTCTCCACCTCCTCGCACTTGTTGGGAAAGAAGTAACGCCACCGGTCGATCAGAACGCTGTACGAACATAACCACAGTCTTCATTTTTTTAATATTTCAAACGTTCACATTATTTTGTAGTTCAATTTTAATCACAGTTTTAATCAAATGAGACAATCTTGTAAGATTGTCTCATTTGATTGTGGTTCTTAGGGATTTCACAAGGTAGGTAGGTGTACTAAACGAATAGTTTTCAATCAAAGTATTTTCATGAGTGAAAATTGTGTTATGTGTATTTGGCGAAATTTTGGTTTATTGTTACACTTATCACTTACCGAAAAATATAATAAATATAGCGAAAATATGCACCATTACTAGATAATACAATTTCATATGCAACCTCATATAATCCGGTCTCTAATTATAAATGTGAATGTAAGTTTGTTTGTTTCTATTTGCTACG
>OY982570.1:14744819-14975586 GCA_963859945.1 Euplagia quadripunctaria
GGCTCGGGCGCGTGCAGCTTGAGGCCGCGCAGCAGCGCGTCGGGCAGCGGGCGCTTGGGCGACGCGCCGCCGCCCCCGCCCTCGCCGCTCGCGCGCAGCGCCAGTGACACCGGCGGGGACGAACCTGCCCATATCAGATCCGTCACTAGTGTCAAATAAACATACTGATTAAACTCTTGTTGCTTCCTCTCGATATAACCGTGGTCGTTTAAGCTCCATCGATTAAATAAAAAAATAAATATTCACCTATTTCACTACCTCGATTTGGGTACGTGCAAAATCCTGAATAGCTGTTACGAGAATATGAATACCGCGAGCTATTGTTTTTTTTAAAGATTGTAATTTAAAATAAATCACAGAAACGACCACACTATAAACTCATTTACAATAATTCGTATGCGATCATTTAAATATTAGTACCGGTGGTTACAATTGGACCATAATCATAATTGAAAACGTATAAAAACATATTTGAATTTACACATTTCTAACTATTTTTGTCTACTCTTATACATTCATGCTTTGTATATAATGTATATCTAAGACTTACATGTATAACACTAAAGCCCCATTAAAAGTAGAAAAATAAAAATGATTCCAATTTTGTTGATAACATTGAAACTCGTCAATAGTTACTAAACAAAAGAAAAAAAAACCCATTGCCAAACAGAAGAGAAAAAGGAAACTTTAACTTTAAAAAAACTTCTTGTTTCCATTTTTTTATTGTTATCACTAAAGCTCGTTAACAGCTACTGAACAATAAAAAAAAAGAAAATCGGTGGACAAACATAGGGGTGGGTCACCCTTATCATTTAGGGGTATAAAAAATATGCACACAAAATTTCATTCCAGCCGTTTCGGAGGGGTTTGGCAACAAACCGCGACACGAGAATTTTATATGTATATTAGATTTAATTTTTTTATACGAAATTCTTAAGAATATTGTTTGCTGCACAAATAACTAACTAATTAATATTATTATTGCATGATTATAATAGAAAACGCTATACTGACCTGATCTACGTAGTGGACTGGCGTTCGTGGGCGAGACCTGCCACAGCGACGGCGGAGGAGAGCTGCCAGAGTTGCTGCTGCGGCGCCGCGTCGACGGGGGCGTCATTGTAAACGGTACCTGGGGACATTTCACTCGAAATGTACTTTCTTAGAATATCGATCGCTCGCTTTGCAGATTTATATAGAGTTTCCCTCACAAATAAGTATACGTGAACCAAGTTACGTTATATTATGTACATCCATTTTGCTAAAATATTCTAATTAGCTATAGTGACTAAACACAGTATTTACAGTAACTTGCCAATTCTAAGTATACATCGGGGTCAAAATTTTGTAAATGTGACTGTTTCATAAGTTTGTAGACATTTTTATTATCCAACATACAGCTCATCAAAATAAGAAAATGGTTATTCTGAAAATACTGACAGTGACTGTACCAAGCCTTAATGTTTATCCAATTATTAACATTTGTTTAAGAAGAGTCTTTCCATAAAGTGAATATTTTGATAATATACTTTTAATGTGTTGACAATTAAAAGTTATATTGAGACAAGTGATGTCGCTAGGAAAAATGAATATTAACGTACTCATTTAATACTGTGTAGCTACAGGCTTATATTAACGAAGTACGTGGTTTTGAATAATAATCACTTTATTTGCTAGTGATGATACAATTCAGTTACTATGGCTATTGTTTTTAAACGTCAAGTCTACCAGCTTTAGGTGATATATGAGAAATGAGATCAAAAAGAGTTAAATGTTAGTATTGGGGTGAAAAGTGCAGGGGTTTTTGCAGATCATGTATACAATTGATAACAGACTGGACATCGGACTCAATCAGCGCCGTACCAATCTACCCGTACCATTTGTTCTAGGGAGCGGTTCACTGATCAAAATTATTACTGTTATTCCGTACCGGTGCAATGATGTCGGGGTTTATGTTCAAGAAAAATGTTTCACAAAAAAATTGTTTAGGCCTTTTATAAGGGTCTTTTACAATTCAAAATTAAATAAAAAATAGTTCCATTCTTTCTATGTAAATATTAAAGTATGTTTCTCTGTAAGTGCCAATTTCGGGAGTTTTTGATAAGATCCTAGAAGTAATTTTTTTTCTTCTGTGCACACAAACACCTCTCAGATCCGGAACGTCTTCCCTCGTCCGACGGATCACCATTGTGTCGTGTCCGTTGTCCAATCCAAACCAGGTTTGAACGTCTAATACCAGGCATACCAGTTTAAAATTGTGGCACCTATTAATAAAGCAACGATCTACCGATAAAGCATAGTAAGTAAGCGAAGTACTTACAGTCGGTGGCGATAAGGAACCGATGTTGGCCGCATTACGACTGTAGTTCGATCGAAGCACGTCGATGGGTTGTGATCGTGGTACGTTATTATTAGATGTTACAGCGAGTGGGTTCTGCAATATATTTATATTTGTACTAATCACACTCACAATACTGCGAGCAAAGCAAAGAAAACTTCAAAACACCATAAGTTTTAATTTAATAAACATTTTTTACCCATGAATTTGCACAGCATAGAATAGATGTCATTATATTGCCATGCCACGCAATACCAATGCAGGTTTTAAAATAATAATAAAACAGGTACATTAATGCAGGTATATGCATGTGTATAATTGTATAAGTCCAAGTATTATTGCTTGTTGACATGTAACTACGAGTGGGTGTGCAAAGAGAATGTGTGCGAAACTTCAGCACCAGAAAACTTAGCGCCGACTGTGATAGCAAATTTCTGTGAAATTCAATGAAATATACACGGGAAGGATTTATGTTTACCCTGGTATGCGTGTTAGTTAGGGGTGGGGCGGTGTCCTGCCGGGCGACGAGCTGCGTGTGCACAGGAGGTGCGGTGGGTTGCTGCGGCGAGGCGCCCGCCAGGGCCAGCGAGCGCGGCCTGGGCGCGGCCTCGGAGCCCGATGAAGTCCCCGAGTATTCCGCAGATCCACTTTCGGTAGCTTCTACCAGCACAAAGTCGTCCTCGCCCGCCCATGTCGTATCTGACGACTCGGCTAAAACCACATGACAAATAAGTGATGGCAGACAAAAAATCCCTTATTAGTAGTGATTGTATTAATTGCAGATGTAGATAGGTAGTAATTCAATAAGGATAGGTATCGTATCAGAAAATTCTACACTGTAATGTAAATTCACTGTTCTTCAAAATAACATACATTAACATTAAAAAACCTTATTAAATAATTACGGCTTAAAAACTGCTACACTACAGCATTGTACATTTTTAAATAATTATTTAATCAATTATCTGACTCATAAAATGAGCTACAGAATCCCACGGTATTTCTTTTGCCAAAAGGGTCGAAACAATATTTTTGTTTTGCTAAATACTTATGTGCAACATAATTAGTTAGATAAGGAGAATAAGTAGTAAATATGTATGCATGCATGTTAATCTTGAACCTTACATGACGTCGTAACCCGGATCGTCTAACTTAGCATTAATTAAAATGTAGTTTAACCTAGTGAACTCATGACCTCGACACTGTTTTATTTACACGTTCTATTGACATAGTGAGTAATACGCACTAATCTATTGGCGGAGATAACGGTTATCATCATATTTTAACATGTCTAGCCGACAGTGATAATAAGAACAAAGTAAATCTAATTAATGGTCTTCCAAAATCATAAAGACTAAATTGGTAAAGATGGAATTAATGGAACTACAATAAAATATAGGTGATAGCTAAATTTTAAATAAATTCCTAATTGGCGTACATCCTTACAATATATTTTCTATAGAGAATCCATATTAAATAAATTGAAACTTCTGTGAGTGAATTTAAAAAGACACTCGAGAGTTCACCGTCCCATTTCCCCGCTCCGCTATTACCGCTTATATTATTTATTATCAAGACAATAGGGATGTTGATATTATCCACAACTTTATGTTACGTTGTAACTAAATGATTTATTTTATTGTTTAAAAACCCAAATTAATAAAATTGATTAAAAAAAAGCTTAAATAGTAACTAGCGTAACTGCAAATACCAACCAGATCCATTATTACGCCATTACCAGATAAGCAAGCTGACAGCTGTTAGTTGGTATCCATAATTCATAATATTAACTACAAATATACTCACACTAGCTGACCCCCGCAACTTCGTCCGCGTTTGTAAATTTTCCCCGGTTTTAATTTTTTTTTTATTGACGCTCCTATTTATTGTAGCGTGATGTTATATAGCCTTCCTCGATAAATGGGCTATCCAACACTAAAATAATTTTTCAATTCGAACCAGTAGTTCCTGAGATTAGCGCGTTCAACCAAACAAACAAACAAACTCTTCAGCTTTATAATATTAGTAGATTACTCTTTGGAGTACTGTTAGTTTATCGGTTAGTGACGTAATGTGGCAGATGCGAGCGTGTTAGCGGAAAGTTTTTAAGCTTTATTTTTTTGACTTGTTCTTTTCAATTAAGTTTTTTAATAGTATATATTTTGCGTTAAATACAATTTGTCAACAGAGATGTTCAATTAGTAATATTCAATGCCTTTTTCAGATGAGGTGATTCTGGTCTAGTTTGTATACAATTAAAACGTTTTAGAACTTACTTTACTTCTTCGGTTAGCTATAAGAATGAGATCGAAACGAAAACACCCTTCAATATAAACATAAAACCGTAACTGTGTGCTTACGTATGTTAATTAAAATAAACATACATACCTATAACGAGTACATAGGAAAAGGAGCATGTATGATGAGTTGATGACGGAGCTTCAAAATATTCACTATTTCATTAGCAACTGATAAAACATACATTAACTCATAAAAATGGTGGAACAGGCTCATAAATTACAATAAATTATAACAATAACGTTGATACCGGCTCTGCGCTTATAAGGGCAGGGTAGTGAGGGTTATCAATTTGTTTACTTCGTATATAACGGGCTAAGTTACATTAATGTAGAACACTCGTGTATATTTACACCTATATGTTTATATCTATATTATGCCATCATAGCAGTCTTAGTATTTCGAAGTGTAATATATGAAACTTTTAATTTAATCACTATTGGCGGAATGTGAGCATTTACACAAAGAGATTGTCTTCTGGGTCAGTTAGCCGGAGGGGCCACATTTTAAGGAATATGGTTGGTAATGACGAACGAGGGACCCTAATTGCTTCAATAGCTCCTTGTACAGATGGATAATAAAGAAATAAACTTTGGATTACTTATAAAACAGAAAACATTTTGCAGTAGTTCGAATTTGCATTTTATAGATGTATTTTTCGTAGTTATACAAAAAATACATTATCATTTATAAGTATCCCACATGCATAATTGGTATTTGATCAGGTGTTCTTGGTGTACCTGCTGAACATGTGTGCTGGCATGTGACCTGTCACCTGATGTGACCTAACATGTGACTTCACATTTACAAAATATTGTGAGCTCTGTGACGTCGACTCCTTTAGTAACGAATTAATATTGATAAACTGTAATCAGTCTATAGATTGGCGCACATAGTTGTCAGAGTTGGTACGATAACGATAGCACCTATTAAAGTTCCTTTACTTGCTACACACGTAGTTAATATAAAATTTTATAACGTATTGCAAGGAACTCTTTACTGATCAGTTCACGAAGGAACTTCTGCCAAAAGCTGTACACTTTTTTGATCCGTGTTTACAATATCTATCAAGAATGTTCGAAATATTGTCAACTAAAATTTATATCATGAATTATCATAACCAGAACACTACTTGAAAACTACATAGTAGCAATGAGTTTGAATTGATTCGAATCTTCTAACATGTTCGTAATGTGGCAAACGCGCGCTTGTCTACATTCCCGTTATTGGACCTATTTTTAAACTCCTTTCGTTTTACTAATTTCTTATACACTCTGGTCACATCACTTATCCATCTCATCTTTTGCATCTAAACTACATGTGAGTGTTTTATCAGTTACCTCAGTACATTTATAAATTCACTGATAAATCAGTAGGTCATTGTATGATTTATATTTACTGAAAAAGTAGCTATTGTTTTACTTTTGTGATAGCTGTGATACCTGCTTTATGAGAGACCGCTCTCGCAAGATTGGATAAGAGTGATGTGAAACTGATTATTCTTATTTGGGGTTTAGATATAACTTGGCTAAAGATTCCATTTAGTTCACGGACACGTAATGGAATCATATTGCAAATAGATTAATGTTGTTTCAGCACTATTTTTGTAGTGTAACCAAACATTCTTAACTATTAAATTCTGGTAAAATTCAAAATATGGGTAGTTCACCACTAACGTTTTGAATAAAACGTGTTTAAATGAATTATGTAATTATGAACCATCATCATCATCATGTCTCTCTGAACGCGATAAACTCCAAAAGTACCTAAACGTATTTTCATACGGTTTTCACCAATAGGTAGAGTGATTCATGAGGAAGGTTTAGATGTGTTATTGATTAAAGTTTTGTATAAATTTGTTGATTGATGAAGATGTCGGTAAAAAATTATGCCGACTGGGAGCTTTACCAGCGCCGCGTTAGCGAATAGAGTTGTATGAAAACAATGCATTACGGAATTATTTTTCTTAAAAAGATGTATTACAATACAGAAACGCTATTTGTCTATCTTCTAAAATTCAAACCATAACCAAAAATTATTGCTAGAAAATACGTTTAAACATATAGGTAATCTTTAAATTATGCGATTTTTTGTGGTATCTTTAATTAATTAAATTAGACTGTTTTTGTATGTTTCTGTATTTTATCTAGATTATCATTGACACTATCCAAAACAATTCGAATCAGGGCAAATAAGATTGTACTCTCCTACATTTCAGTTTTTTTTACATATTCGCCTATGAAGTTTGTAACAACTACAAGGGGTTTTAGCGATGTAAAAATCATTATGTGTGGAAAAGGCACAGTTATAAAACACATCATTTTTTCAAAAGATATTTACAACTGAAAATTTGCAGCAACGATGGAAATGACGACATTAATATGGAAGTGACTTTCGGATTTCTGGAAATAACATCACATGACTGGTAATGATTTTCTGGGACAAGGAGTCAATAGAACACCACGGGTTTCAAATAAAACTCTGTGTATGTAATGAAAAACACTTTCTTATTTATTGTATTAAAAAGAAAGGTATTAACATAATATCATTTCCTTGGAAAAATCGGTAATAAATCTTATCAGTCTGATATCGTTATAGCAACTAATTGACGCTACAAAAATAACATGACATTAAATCTTTTTATATAGAAAATCATCATCTTACCCTTTTCCCAAATTTATTGGGGTCGGTGTAATGTTTTCTCTTTTTATATTCTACTCTATTACTCGTCATTTCATTTGCTTAATAGTTGTCGTCTTCCTCTATTCTTATAATACTCGTATCCGTCAACTTCCTTACATAAAAATGTATTCACAAAATTTTGCTCTTTAACATAATTATCTATTGCTCCGCAACATTTTATCCAGGTTCTACTTTCAGACTCCCTCTAATGTATTCATTCCTCATCTTGTCCATCTAAGACACACCACACATAAATGGCATTTTAGCTACATGCAGGCTTCTATCACCCGTTTTCTTTGTGGGCCAACTTTCGGATACATACAGGACAGGAAGGCTAATGATCGTCTTATAGATCTCTCCTTTCAGTTTAACAGGAAACCTAGGATGATATATTGTCCCTATTATCTGTCGCCACTTCATCTACCCTGTATTGTCCGGTCTCTCTCGCTATCGCTTTATAGGAGCGAACCGAAGTACTTGAAATCGGAGCAGATTATCGCTATACATTCAGCGAAATGGTTTTAGGGTTGTGGAGAACGCTGCACGTGCTTCATGTATTTTGCCTTTTGTTATGTGGTAGAGTTCTTTTTGCCTTCTGGGCTCAAACTTAGAACAATATACAGACATCTGGTGTATATATTGTTCTAAGTGTGAGAGCTCTGGCTACTGCTACCGTTTTTTTGGATTCTTCTTCCACTTTTTTTACCTTCCTTTACTTCCCTTCTAATTTTTCCTTTCTTGAAACGCATCCTTCATTTTTTACAGAATTTTCTGATCATTTTTCCACCACCTTTTCCCTGAATCTACATACGAGGGGTGATCAAAAAGTAATGATAAACGGGTATTTCTAATAAAGATAAAAATCCAAAAAAAATTGTTTTCACTTCTTCGGTCCTTCACTACTTCCCACCTAAAAAATTGTATAAATAGGACATCATTTGGAGGAGCTACATTCATTTGAATACCAGCAGTCGGAGCGACAACACGAAAATGGAGAAACACGAAGTGAGATGCGTCATCAAGTACCTCTGTTTGAAAAAAATGTCTACCAAAGAGATACACGCTGATTTGGTGGAGACACTGGGGGACTCTGCTCCTCCATATTCTACGGTGGCACGGTGGTGCAAAGAGTTTAAGCTGGGTAGAACATCCACAGAAGATGAACATCGCGAGGGACGCCCAACCTCGTCCCTCACTGAGGAAATCGTGAAAAAAGTCGAAGATATCGTATTAGCAGACCGAAGAGTAACCATCAGACATTTAGCTGAGGTCACAGGGATCTCATATGGCAGCATCCAAAGCATTTTGACCGGCAAAATGAATATGAAGAAGGTCTCCGCGCGTTGGGTACTTAGAATGTTAACGGACGAACAAAAGAAAAAGTGAGTTGACATTTCAAGAGCCAATCTTGCAAAGTTCCAGGCTGACCAAGAAAATTTTTTGTCTCGATTTGTGACCATGGACGAAACATGGATCCATCATTTTGATCCTGAGACCAAACAACAATCGATGACTTGGAAAAGGCCATCCTCACCGACGCCGAAGAAGTTCAAAGTCTCGAGCTCGGCGGGCAAGGTTATGGCGTCCGTTTTTTGGGATGCTGAGGGAATCATAATGGTTGATTACCTGGAAAAGGGAGCTACTATAACGGGCTCCTACTACGCTGATCAAATAAGACGACTGCGAGAAGCCATAAAGGAAAAAAGACGGGGCAAACTCCGAGCGAAAGTCCTGTTTCATCAGGACAACGCACCTGCACACAAAGCCGAAGTTGCGACGGCTACCATTCGAGAAGCAGGCTTCGAACTGGTCGAACACCCACCCTATTCTCCAGATTTAGCCCCCAGCGACTTTTATTTGTTTCCTCGGCTCAAGGAACACCTCAGGGGCAAGAAATTTGAGGATGATAGCGAGGTTATGGCTGCTGTGGAGGCATTTTGGGAGAGCCAAGATAAAGATTTTTTTTTAAAGGGTATTTTAGGCTTAGAGAAACGTTGGACTAAATGTATCGACTTGTTAGGAGACTATGTAGAAAAATAAATTAAATTTAAACTAGAATCGTTGTTTTATTATACTCATTATCATTACTTTTTGATCGCCCCTCGTACATACTATTCACACTTCATACTATTCTTTCTAAATGTTTTCCTTGATTTTGAGTTCCGATTATAACAGCTTGTGGTAAAGTAATTCGATTCTTTTTACCTTTTCTGTTTTCTCTGTACTTCTTCTACGTTTCCCTATTATTTTCTTTGCTGTCTTTGATCTATAAGTGTTTTTTTATTCATTGATATCACATGCCCTTTTTCTTTCTACTTAATATACCTAACTCGTTCGTTTTTTCTTTCTATTTCACACCTTTCTGGTCACTTTTAAGCTTTTTTATGGTATAGGGGGCAAACAAGCAGACGGGTCACCTGATGGTAAATGACTACCGCCGCCCATGAGCACCTGCAACACAAGAGTCACAAGTGCGTTGCCGGCCTTTAAGGTGGGAATAGAGGAAGGGGGGAATAGGACACCAGGAGGGGAGAGAGGAAGTGGGAAGGGTTAGGGCCTCCGGTAGCTTGGCGAAAAGCAATGCAGTCATTGCTTCACTGCCGGTTTTCTGTGAGGCCGTGGTATCACTCCGGTCGAGCCGGCTAATACGTGCCGAAGCATGGCTCTCCACGTATTTTCTGCGTTTATAGGCTGATAATTTGACTGATCCCATCCTCTTGTTCATGATCACTTAAAATGAACACAGTATACGTTTGTTTATTAATTATATACATTCATAATAAACAAAACACACATAGGCAAACATAGATGCTTGCCTGTGTGTGTGTTTTTTTAAGTATAATTAATGAAATTATAATACAGAGCTGTTACTTAATAAAATTCTAAACTCGCTAAACTTTAACGTTTCGAGTACCTTATGTAACCAATATTAGATACAATACCTAATACATAAAATATAGTAATATATAAACCTATGATATAAGTATTATTATTATGTTAACTATGTGACCTTATATGTATACAACTTTAAATATATGAATTAAATACATCCTACTTATATAAAATCCCGCGTTATACATTGATTAACATGTTGGTCACTTCTAGTCATCGTATCATTTCCATCCTAAGTATTTTTATAAAAATGACTTACTGGAAATGATATTTTCAACATAAATCGATCTTATATTCGGGAATATTGCATCAGCGTAATAATAATAAGCTGAAATATGACACGTTTCATATAACAAATATTTATTAGAAAAATTATTATATAGGAAAAGACAAATATAATTCTGTTACTTACCTTTCTTGTGAGCCATTTGGAAAAGCGCCGTGCTATTATAAGAAAATCCAGGTAGTCCAATTTGTCGTCCGACAAATGCGTGCACTTTCTTGGTAAGTCGCTGGTAAACTGAAAGAGGTTGGGGTGCGTGTTTTGCTGCTCGCAGCTTGACAATAAATAACAATTGACAGAATCTCACAGACGAAAATTTGTTGACAAATGTTTTTACATAAATATTCTACGCTTACTATAACATTCCAATTAAAGCAATGCAGGACCAAACAGAAACAAGTAAACATTATAAATTAAATTTCACAAAATTTTTAAATCACACTCCGTTTATTTATTATTACAGTATTTGCCGTTAGACGTATGTGTGGTTTATCATAGGGTTGGAAATTACGTTAGGTTGCTTGTTTTGTAACATAATTAACAATGTATAATGTTTCCAAGTTGATATGATTAGTCACCTTAAAGAATGTTATGTAAAGAAACAATTGTGTCACATTTAAATCACAGAGAGTCATAAACAACAGCGCAATGTTGGAGAACACTTTTTTACGCGTTTAATTTATTTACCCAACAGTAGCAAAAATTTTACAAGTGTGTTTTTACATTTTGATTTAACAAACATGCTCAACGCAACATGCTGATACGACACTACGACAGGAAAAAAATATTGGCATATATGCTTTAGTTATATCAAATTAACATGCACATTCCATGGTATTACCCGTGGTCAAAAATATATATCTGGTTATCAGAATATTAGAACGTGGCCGAGTATATATCGTTCAAAGCAAAAGCCTTGTGAACATATCGAACTGATTGGTAACATGCACTATCGGGATACGTGTTTACTCACCGGAGGATGTCGGCTGTGACTTTTTATACGTCTGAAGCGTTGGCAAGGGTTGTGAAGTAGGGTTGGTGGCGCGTGCTGTGGTAGTGTTGCGCAGTGGTACATTACCCCCACTACCAGCTGCGATCGAGCCCCCCGAGCCGATCGTCGGCACCGCAGTTGGATTAATACTCGGCCCTGATAGAATACAAATATTAAAAACCCGTACCCATCAATCATTGGAACTTGCAGATCTGGTAAATATGTTAAAATGGGCAATGGGACTTATTACGAAAGTATTTTTAAAAACCAAGGTTTAATCTCTGTATCATCTGGTCATTGAAAAAGGACAAGACAAAATCACATTATACAGAATTATGTAAACAATTTTATTGAATGTAATTAAAAAATTCAGAGATAAAATACGGGTGTTAATTCACTTGTCTGCAAATTCGAATGATGTTAAATAGAAAGTTGACACACCCAACACGCAACTTACTTCTCTTATCATGCCTCGTATTTATACGAACCGACGACGAAATACAGACAGAAGGCAAGTGCGACGAATGAATAGCAAGCAGAATGAAGATTGCAAGCGATCTCATAGTCCTTGAAATTTTTAAACCTAAAGTCAAGACTTTGATTAACGTAACAAATAATCTGCCAGTAGTCCCAACCGCCACATATTATCTACTACACGTTGGACTTATGTGATCCACGAAAGAACTTAGCATGAAACTCAGTCAGTTTCAGAAAAAAAACTAGTTGCATTGGAGATCGTAAGAGGTTTTTTACGAAAGGTAAAATTCCAAGTAGAGTTCAAAATGTATGTATTCATATATTAGAGCAAATAGGATAACGAATTTGTGAACGAAACCAAGTAGACACTCCCCCGTGTGGTTAGTATAGCAGTCATTCTGATGTTCTTACTGACACTGGCTCGTACATTACCCATTTCGTTATTATGCTTTTTATGTGAAGTTTGATATTTAAATCGGTTCATTAGAAAAATTACGATTAATGAAAATTGACACTTTCATACATACATTGGATAATAACAGAACGCGGTCACCCACCCCATGCACAATCAAAGCATACTGTAAATAAGTGAGGATGTACCCTGAATATCCCAAGACTCCTCTAGGTAACAGTTAGTATCAGCTCGGCCCTCGAGATCGCTTTCCATAATGTCCGGCAGATCCGAGTCCAAACCTGAACAATATTACACACTGACTATATACACTATAGTACAGGGTTATATTTATATAAATAAATAGTTCAAAACTTCACGGACTAGAAGCTACATAATGATAACATGGTGACGATGAGGTGATGATCGGCTGAGTCATATTTATTATTGATACATATTATGCGGATATTAACTCAGAAATAACAAATCACAAAGATTCTTGTCTCTATATAAGGTAGTTACTCATTAATTCTTACGAGTCTTTAAGCCATGTCTTCATAAATATTTTTTGACTGGTTCAGTCAACTCAGTACGAATTGACTGAACCATTTACGTAATGAAAAAAAAATACAAAATGAGGTTTGCGTAGCTGTCTCACAAACGGCTACAACCCACCCATAAAATATTTTTTTCAAAATACGTAGCTCATTTACTAAGCAATACGTAGATAATTTCGAAAGGGTTAGAGCAATGTCACAGACAATGGAAAAGGGTCACCGATGATTAGTCACTATTAGGGATTAGTATTTCATGTATTCAGTTTAAGGTCAAGTCAATGTTGCATTGTATTTCGATTCACTCAGTGTGACTAACAAACGAAAAGTAGTCAAGCTGTCAACATATTTATGTTGTTTATTGTATTTTGTGCGTGGTAGTGTGGTTTGCTATAAGCGGTTAGTGATATTACTAGTGAAAATACGTGGCGGTACAGTGGCATAACTCACTGTTGATGGAGGTAGTCCGCGGTCGCTGTAGGAACGGATGGTTGAAGAAAGCTTCGAATGGCATGCGCTCACGCGGGTTTCGTCGCAATAGGCCGATAAGTAAACTGCACAGTTCGGGACTTGTACCGGCCGGCATTCTGTAACATACATATACATTTAATAAATTGTATCTTAGATTCTATCAAATTTTAGGTGATATGTGATTATATATGGTGTAAACATGTGATTATTAATAAGAAGTAAGAAACTAAAGTGATTGTATATTTCTCATCTGCCTGAAAAATGCAAAATCTTTGGAGTATTGTTTTAAAAGTTCACTATTAAATAAAAGTTAGAAATCTCGAACGAAGTAGAACACAGTATTATTTTAATTATATTCCAATACTATGTCTGTGATAATATCCAACGTTTGGTATGTCAATATCAGAGCCTTGGAGTATTGCGAGTTTGAAATCTACTTCATAACATTTGAAATTAAAATTGACCAGACTTCAAAGAAATAATAGTATTTTGCAAAAATTCGTGACTCTAAGGGGATTTAAAAAAAAATAAACTTTAAGCACAGAATACATAATAGTAAGGTAAAATCCAATATTAAAAAACTGGGTTTTAACTGTTTACAGACCTGCTCTATCTATAAATAACGTGGAAAGACACAAAGTATTGTTTTGTTAGGTTACGGTACTCACTTGGGCTGCAAGTCCACACTATTTTCGTAGAATGCTTTAAGTTCATGTGGCGTCGTGGCTTGGAAGGGCGCTTTCCCTGTCAAGCATTGATATACTATCGTCCCCAGACTCCAGAGATCCGCTTTAGCGTCATATTTGAGTGACATTATAACTTCGGGTGCCTGAAACAATTGTAATAAGATTGTGTTATTTAT
This sequence comes from Euplagia quadripunctaria, assembly GCA_963859945.1. Lineage (NCBI taxonomy): Eukaryota > Metazoa > Arthropoda > Insecta > Lepidoptera > Erebidae > Euplagia > Euplagia quadripunctaria. Next base: position 14,759,059 of record OY982570.1, read on the forward strand.
TTCTTTTAAACTCATCATAAGGTGCGTTACGGAATGCAAACAACTTTGTGATAGACAAGTGTCTGATGCAGGACCCCCGCGACTAGTAAGCTAATGATAGTAAAGTGGAAGACTTAACGGTTAAATAAACAATGAAGTGATGAATTTAGATCCGTGTACACACAAATGCATTGACGTGTGGCTGTATATTATTTTGAGAGAGCGCGTGTATGTATGGCTTTGTGTTTATTACGCTGTGTTTATAATTACCTAATGTGTGTGTATGAGTTTGTATGCATCATGGAGAGTAAGTGTCACTTGCGAATATGGAAGATATATTGTGTGATATGTTTTACTTAAGCTATTGAGGAAGGAAACAAAATATTATTATTGATAAGAAAAGGTTTGTTAATTTATATTTGGGACATCAAAAGATTTTCAGTTGGCTGATAATCAAGTTTTTCAGATAAATTGTGACTTCAGATTTGCAGTTTCATTAAGAATATAGATACGATTCGAGAAAGCAGATAAAGTTGTGAGAAAGAGCTTTGAGAAAGTGAGGAAGCCCAGTGCAAGGTGCATGTGTAACATTTTTTGTTGTCTTTTAATAGTTCGTGTCATTATGCAATAATAAGTGGTTTTGAGGACTGTAAAATTAAAATTTGTCTGATTGTGAGGACACTATGGCATGTCATTGTGTAATAATAAGTCAAAAAATTCATTAGATCTAGTTTTGTGGTGTTCTGTATTATGGTTTCCCGTGTGACGTATTATTAATGATCTTACATCTTACGAATATTCTAAGACGAGTAAGGTGAATGTTGGATTGATATCTGCTATTGGCCATTAATTTATTGTATACATATACACTTTGGAATAATAAAGATGGCTGTATGTATGCCACCCTGTAAATCATTCCATTAATTGCATGTTTAATGAAATTAACTGAATGTGTCCACATTACAAGCTCTTGACAGTTAGTATATTTTGCAACTGAATACATAAAAAATATATTTAAAAGTAACTGTTACCATATACATCGGAGAGCCGCAGAGCGTGACGGCCATGTTTCCTTCCTCGAGGAACCTTGCGAAGCCGAAGTCGGCTGAATAAAATAAAAGAAAAGTTATAATGCTGTTGGACTAACTTCCATTGACAAGTATCATAAGCAGGACTTGTTACTCAATATATATATGAAATAACTATGATAATCATTTTAAAGGGCTGCTGCTGTAGGTAATTGGGAGATACTATCAACGTTATTTGGGCAGCAGTCTCAAATGTCTTAAAATATGATTTAGTATTAAAAAAATGTAAGTAGTTTAAATAAAAAAAAAACAGCTGAAAAGACGAAAATAAGTACAGATTAGGAAACAAAGTACATCCAAAAATATAGAAAAAAAGATATCAATGATAAGTATAACAGGAAGAAACATAAGTAATTATCTACATCTATAATAAGAAATACACGTATACAAAGAAAATCATGAGTAGTGTTAAGACTTCAGTCATGTAATGACTATGAGACAAGATTGATTCATGTGATGATAACGTTTAATAAAAAACTGACACATTTATTCTTAGTACTTCTAAATATATTGCACTCATTATATACGGACCTATCTTGAGCGTTATCTCGGAGGCATGCGGCGTACGGGGAGGAGCAACATTGTGCGTGAGTAGAATGTTCTGAGGCTTCAGGTCGCGATGAACGATGCCCTTAGCATGGATGGCTCGCATGGCCTCCGCCAGTTGCTTCAGGAACAGTCGAATGGTGCTCTCGCTGAGCAGACGATTCGCTTGCAAATAATCGGCCAGGTCACCGCCGTTGCAGTACTGAGTAATATGAAAACATACAAATTAGCCTTAACAACTCTTTGGCCAACACAATATTTGGACAGAATCCAGCGACTATTCTTTGCGTCAATGAACGTCAATACGCCAAAAATGTTGTGCTTAGTGTAGTTTACAAACATTAATAACAGAGAATATCGAAACCAGGGGCGAGCTAAAACTGGATAAATAACTTTGAATAGATTGTAAAATATGTGGTCACAGTATAATAGGTCGTTGTAATCAACACATTAACGATATAACTTATAGTGTAATTAGTACCTAAACAAACGCAAGTTAGCTGTCATATTTGTAGTCATCCACGTAAGTAAATCAAGCGTTGTACAACAACAGGGCTTCATAATACACAAACAAAAGTATAAAAGTAGCATCCGTGAAGTGTAAAGGTGAGATAACGAAGTTTCTGTGCGCATTTAGCAAGATTTTTGATAAAAATATTGTGAATAAGTGTATACCTATCCGTAACAGCCATTAGTCATAGGACACTAAATTGTCTTTTTTTGTCATAACGTACAAATTACATAAGTATACCGTTTTGTTATATTTTGAATTAGCAACTAATAGTTAATGGACACAACTGTGGCATTCGAGCGCGATCGTTTCGTGATAAAGTATTATACTCGTGTGATTAGTGTTATTTCCCTGTCAAAAGTGATATTGAAAACCAACCACCCAATATTTTCTCGTTTATGCAGAGCGTCGTTATCGTGCCTGATTCGCGATAAGCTGCCATGCCGTTGGTAATCTTATCATTGAGTGATAATAGTTATAAGTGTCAGTGAGTTATGCGCTGTACGCTACGTTGGTACTAGTGCCACGACAGGTAACAACTCCGAAAGTCACTTGGCACATCTGTTTTTAGTGGGTGAAATACAGTGACCATGACGCCGAAGCTTCTTTTTATACTATTGTTGGCACTATTTGCGTAAGTATAATTTTAGAAATATTGTTCTTAAATGTTTTAACTAGGTGTGTGTTACAAGTGTATTTTTTTAGAATAGTAAGTTACGTAAAATGGCAAAGTATATATGTGACGAATATCATATTTATTAAATTTTATTCTTACAATCTGCATTTTTTATACATATAAACATAGTCGAACAAAAAGATGACTGCACAATAACAAATAAATAATTAACTATAAATTTTACATAGGTAAGAAGTTGTACAGTTTTGCCCATAAAAGTTACTAGGTATCTACATCATTTATTTGTTTATTTATTGATTTTTAAAACGGTATTTCATTGATTTTATGGCAAATGTGTATGAGACTTTGTTCTAGTAGCGCCCTTCTAGTACATAAACTTATCGCGATTTTTATCATTGACTTACTTAAAGCGAATTTGCGTCACCTTCTCATGATAATTCGATAAAGTCACATGTTAGTTTATTATATAGACGTTAAATTGATTTACAGGACAGCCATTGCTCAAAGTGATGATGAATTACATATTCCTGAAGAAAATGATAACCAATTTCCACCTGTCATACACACTGAGTTGGATGTGAGCCCAAAAGAAGGTAGTGGAGCAGAGGAACCTCTTGAAACAACAACTACATATTCTGAAACGTCACCACAACTAGAGGACGAGCAACTATTATCGTCGATCTTAAATAATGAAAGTGTCCCGACATCAGATAAACTAACTTGTCCCACAAAATGCATTTGTAACATAGAAGGAAATTCAAACGAGTTTGTCGTCGATTGCTCCGATGCCGAATTGACCGAACTACCCCAACCTTTGGACGCTAAGACTACGCAACTTAATTTACAAAATAATAAGTTAACTGTTATACCTAAAGAGATATCTGCACTGAAAAATTTAAGAATATTGAACATTAACAACAATCAAATTATGGACGTGGCACCAGGAGTAAGTTATTTTATAATGCTTATTGTTTTGTTTTCAAAACGTTAAACGACAGGGTCGATAATGTATAGATGAATGTATATGTGTTATAGTTTATCACAATCTAATCAGGAAATGTGCAAATGTATAGTAAAGGCATAGAAGGAATATAGTAGGATAGGCAATTAAAACTACATATTAAATTCTGGAGAGGTATTCTATCCCAGAATTCAAGAAGAAGTAAATAACTAATAACTGTAATTAGTTAAATTAGCATATTCTTTACTTTCTTTTTTCTTTCTTTGACTGGCTTGTTGGTCTAGTGTTTAGTGAATCTGAGTGTTGAGGTTGAGGTCGACCTCTGCGGTCGTGGGTGCGATTAACACCCATCCCACCCAGAACAAATAATTGTGTGATGAGCATGATCATTTTTTGTGAGATGTGTCAAACAAGGAGGCTTATTAATGATATTTTCTTTCAAATTTCAGTCAATCAGCGAGTTACCTGAACTAACATCTTTGACGCTGGAGAACAATCGACTAATGGAATATCCAACGGACATGAAGAACAGCTTTGGTCTAACGAAGTTGCAAGAATTTGATTTAGGAGGAAACGACATGAGAACGGTAATATAATTTACATATTACTCTGTCTGTACTATTATTATAATATTCGACATATTTTGACTGCATAAGCTGATAGAATTCTAATTTAGAATTTATGTTTAAAGAATTCTAATTTAGAATTATATCACAATCTCGTTTAATGCAGTTTAATCTGTTTTACAAATTAATATTGTAATAATTTTATTTATTTGCCATTATAATAATATAATAATTGACCTAAACCTATTGCGACTGTTTATTTTTCTTACTAGTATTACCAGACTAATCCTTATTCAATATGACAATGCCTCAATAAACTAATACATATATTAATATTATGTTAAATAAATAATAATAAAATAAGAGTGATCGATGATATATTTATAAGACCAAACAGCTAGATCATAAGATAAAACAAGCGTAGATAAATATTGCTTTGGTAAACAAGACTTACTTCCTTTAACAAATATTTTGCAAAGTACCTCATACAGCTTAACATTTATTTTGATACTTTAATAAATATATTTATAAACTGTAAGTCATTTTTCTTTTCCAGGTTTTAAAAGCGGAAAGTTTTTCAATATTCAAAGCACTTCGTACATTAACTTTACCCTCAGCTACGTCGGAATTAGTAGAAGATCTGTGTGCGGCATTAAAAGATTCCTTAGAAGCTGTATGTATAGAATCGTGCAACAACAAACAATATGATTGCCCAGATGCTCCAGATACTGTTGATGATCTTGATATTGTTATACCAGCGTTAATTCCTTCAGAGACGGATATTGATGAGAACGAAGACCTCATCAACAATACCGTCTCCAATGTGAATAAAGAAACCAGAAACGAAGAAACTGTTCAAACATCTACAGACACAAATGTAGAGACAACAACGCTCGTCGAATCTGCAGGAAATTTAATTGCTGATGGAGTTTCTTTTCATTCAGCAGTTATAAAAGCATTAGATGAAGAATCAAAACTAACACAAACCGATTTAAATCAAGTAAATGTAGAACAAAAACAAGAGGAGGTTGCCCCAAAACCTACAGATGCCGTGCCACAACTAGCAGATCCAAATCCAACAGCGGCTGAACCTAAACCAACAGAAGTAGGAACAAAACCAATAGAGGTACCACCTAAACCAACAGTAGAAGAACCAAAACCTACAGAGGTGGAACTGAAGGCAACCGACGCTGAACCTAAGCCTACAGTGGAGGAGCCAATACCCACAGTGGTAAAACAAAATCCAACAGAGGTGAAACCAAGGTTTTCAAAAGAAGAGCTAATACCTTCACAAGCGGCACCTAATAGCAACATAATGGTTAAAACCGAAACCGAAACCGTTGGGGCAACGACATCCAACGCAAAGACTGGAGGTGTTGATAAAAGCATAATTGGTATGGTTGTAGCTGCAATGGTTCTCGTAGTTGCAGGAATAACAATTAAGAAAAATTGGAGTTCTATTAGAAATCGATTTAGCTCCTCTCCAAGAAATGCTAATGGCCAAACAGCCATTAATACTAATGGAACAGCGCCTGAAGAAGTTCCTCTTCAGGAAAAATCCCCTGTGTAAACAAAACAAATAATTATATTATACTATTTTATGTGAGATATGATTGGTTTCGATCTGAAAGTTATAATTTATTTAATAAAAATATATATTACCTAAAATCGGGCCGAAATGAGTGATTGTAACATGTTGTGGTCATAGATTAAGTTTATAGATGTCGCGTGTGATATTTTGTAAATAATGTTAACTTACCATACGAAAATAAGCATAAAATGTTTTGTACTTTGACCTAATTAAGTTTAATTTCACAATAAACACGGTGTTTATTTACAGTTTTATTTTTCATTGATACCAATTAATATAAGTACCAACAACTTTTTATTTTTACAACATTTATGAGCAAGTAGTCATTTGAATTAGTAGTTAAGGTCCTCGTTAATGAATAACTATGGATAATTTAATACTTATTATCAACTAAAACTGGGAAGGTTTGTTATCGTTAAAAATGTTTTATATTCACGTATATCTTCATCCGCCAAGTCGAGCAAAAAACAAAACAAAGGCACAGCCGTACCATCCTTTTGTCGAAACCATTCAGGACATTTTTTCGATCCCCCAGTAACTTCGTTGTGGATAAAGGTAAGCCTGATTTTTATGTGACCAAGAGGGCGTAATGAAATGAAATGAAATTTTGATTTTTAATTAAATTAAATTTTGATTTTTAACGGTAACGGTGCAACGCCCGTACAAATGGAGACTGATGAGTTGCAAATATTTGGTGGTAACAACAGTGTTCGGTTTGGTTTTATAATCAAAAATATATTGGAATCCTCTAGAAGTTGATTAAAAAGTAAAAACCGTCAAATGCATACGCATGAACAGGAGGATACCTTGAGCGTATATTTCTTTTAAACTCAACTGTAACAGTTAAATGAATAAAATTAAATAGGCTGTGAATGTTTTGCTTATGCCTGGGTTAATGACATCAGTCTAGGGATGCCCGATACGATGCGATATATTAAAACATAGATAGGGCGCTCTACGGTATATCGATATTATCGATATTTAATACGACATATTGGTGATACAATACGCTTTGATATCGTAAAGAATCGTACTTCCTCAAGAATAACGCATTCACATATCGTACCCGAATATTATATGAAATAAATATTATACAACGTTTATTTGTTCATGATTTTAATCAATTTACGCCAACGCAATTCATTTTACGCCATAACAAAAGTAAGACAAACAGTGCAATGCAAAGTTATCAGCATTACATATCATATTATACGTAATAAGATACTATGTATAAAATTGTTTAGAACAAGAGGCTGGCTCTTGTTTAGACTTGTAGGTAGATTTAGTTTATTTTAGATACATTTTTGTAGAATCTTATTCGACATAAGTTTAATAAAAGTTAATTTTTGTGTTCTCTTATGTCATTCTGTTTAACTACGAGCCACAAAATGTATCTTTTACAATGATACACACTAGTAAAACGGCACTAACTAAACTAGCACTTATTAGTGGCAACCGTGAAAAACCTTTTTCTGAATATACCGTTCTTAAAAATATGTATTTATATACATATACTTACTTGTTTCTTCTTGAAAATGGAAAAATATCTGAAAACCATTAGAAACTTCATATTGAATTTAAATTTAAAAACATGCGATACTGCTACGATACGATATATCGATACAAATGGACGCGATAAAATCGCGTATCGATACAAACGCAATCGATACTGTTACGATGCGATATATAGATACAATTTACTTTTTTGAACATCCCCACATCAGTCAAAATAGTGTGGGGTATCATAAACACATTAACTGTTTACTACGTATGTCGAGCGTGTAGCCATAAAATATTACGTCGTCTTTTTATTTACAACTACGTATATGCTTCGAATAATATTCGTAGGTGAGCCAGATTACGTCAACAATACGCTGTGCAGCAAGGCAAGCAATAATATTACATGTCGCTTGTAACTTTTACAAGGTTCCAATTTATTACTTCAAAGTTCAAGTCGAATCCGTGGTCTCATTAGGGTAACAGCCAGTAACTGCCAAAATAATGCAATTTTTTACGTTTAATTAAATTTCCAAATTCTACTAACTACCGAAATTTATCTCAAAAGTTGTGCGTGACGTTTTCTACGTAACGATAAAAATATTGCGTAGTTTCGATATATGTGAAAATATCAGTTTATATAGCATATATATAGACAATACATTTACGTATTTTGTAAACAGTATGATACAATATCAGAAAACGCTCTAGTTTCTACAAAACAAAGCAACTCTATTTACGATTGTTTCTCATCGCAATAAGGTGAAATGAATTCGAATGTCGGGTTTATCGGGATTATCGGGTCATCTTTGAACAGAATTGTAGATAAAGGTGATTTTAAAAAAGAAATACCACACATTTTAAAAGTTACACCAGCATAAATATCACCGCATCAAACTGCTACACAGGCGGATGTGCGGCCGAGTGCCTGCCTACCTGACCGATAACCAGTGCTTTAGTCCCGTTAGTTCGTTATACATAGAACAACAATACTTAGTGCGTGCATTATTATTTCTTACTTTATAAGTTTCGAGCGAGTCAAAGATTTGTTGCTGAATTACAAGGGTTGTTGACATCAAGCAGTCTACTTCGTGTATTATTGATATTATTCTCGGTACATGACCGAAAATACTCAAACGTCACTCAATTATAAGACAAAAGATATGTGTCTACCGATTTCCGTCTTCTGAGTGAAATATATGTATGTACATCTACACGCAAATTTGATTCAAGTGCACTGCCCTCGTTTTGTGTTCAAGACTTCTGGAAAATCATTGACCCCGTTTAGTTCGTTATAAAAGTGTGTCTTTATTATGAATGTTATATTTATATGCTGATATTGAACTAGATTATTGTAATCAAGTTTTTATGTATCATCAAGTGATGTATCAGTCAGTATGTCTTAAAAGCAAAATTAGGTAGTCAAAAAATTTAATGAACAGCAGAGACCCACAAAGTGGTAAGACACTGCAGATACATATCGGTATCATTTATGAAACAGTTATAAAGACACTTTAATACAAAGAAACGATTATGCCACGAAGCATGGTTTGCTAACACAGTTTCTTAACAAAGACTTACTCACGATGAAAACGGAGACAGGATCAGTTAGTTGTTCGTAGCTGATCGAAAGTGTTATGATGTAACATTTAAACTGACAAGAGCATTAAGCTTATTATATAGAAAGTTGTGGTTTCCGGCACTACACTTTCCAGCTGTAAATGAGCGGTACCAGTCTGATGCAATCATCCACACGCTTGCACACGCCAGAGCTTCATAAATATAGCGGTTCTCTGACCTAGCATTTAAAACTATTTTGATGTTTGTCAATGGAAAAACTGTAAAAAGAAATACCTTAATCGAACAAACTTGTACGCATAAGTATTAATTTCATAAATATGACTTCCAAGAGAAGACAAATAAAAACTTCTTACGAAACTTTACTTCAAGTTTTGAACATTGTTTCCATCTTGTACCTAATATACAACAAGAACAGATATAACAAAACACTTATTAACCTAATAACGATAAGGTAATCATAAATCAACAAAAGTGAAGCTAGCTAAATACTTTGACTAATAAATGAAGTTATACGAAGAGAAGGCCCCAAGGCGCAGCGACTTGCCACGTGCGCACTCTAGGACTCGTGAGCATATATTAAACCAACCACGAGGTCACTACCTGATTGTAACTATCGATACATCGCGGCATCGCTTGGTGTTATCAGAACCCGTATTCATTGTTCATACAAATGTATAAAGGTCCTACTCCGATCCCGTATAAGAAAACACGTGTACGAGACAATAAGACCAAGGCCTGATTTGGAATTTACGCAATCATATCCATTATTTATTTAAATATGAAGATACTATAATAACTGACATTAATAGGGGTTAAACGTTTAATATAGTCGGTTTTTATAAACTTGTTGGCAAAAAATCTACTTGTTGTTATAATGATGGAGATAGTGAGTGAAACGAGTCAAGCTATCTTTGTTTCAATATGTTTCACAGTTCATTGTACGTCTTGCAGTTGTTGTGAAATCACATCAAGACTTTCAATCTATTTATAATTCCAGGTACTAATATTATTCACTTATTTGTAATAGCATATAATATGTAAGTACAATAAACAAACCGCCGTGTTTTGGAAGGTGCTTTAAGTTAATACGAAAAGTTTATACTTTACAATGTTTTCTTGACAATATTCAGAAACGTATTATGTATATGACACGCAGTAAAATTTGCGAAACCTAAAAATAGTGTAAATGTTAAAAATAATGTGTTTTAGCTTTATATCAACATAATAATTTGAAAACGTACATATCGATTTATATGGAATCGATCTATAATAACTGTTATGGCAACACTAGATTAGAGTGTTATGCTTATGTCGTCCATGTGGTAACTCCACAAAGCCACAAACCAAAAGTTGAAGTTGAAGTCAAACCGAAAACATCATTCCTAGATGATTTTCTTAGATGATGAAATATACTTTAAATATAAATTTTGCCACAAAAGTAAGTTTATTTCATTTTCTTTAGCAATATTGAACTATCAAATCTAGAACATAATAAAAGTTTATGTGTCTGTCCAAGAGTGGCCAAAGACAAAGACTATAGAAAATGGACAATCTCCTTTCTTAAAATCTAAGGCTCAATGGCACTATCTTTCGATTGCGTTGACTTACAAGCTTGATTTTTTTACAGCTTTAAGGGACAGCACAAATAAGTATTTGGTATTATTTCAACTTGATGCGTCCACTGGTTCCTGAGAAAAAGGGTCAGGCAGACAGACTGACAGATGGATAACAACAAAGTGATCCTATAAGGGTTCCTTTTTTTCCTTTTGAGGAACGTACCCTAAAATTTTAATTTACTTAAAAACCAGTATACGACCTTGTTGCCTAAACTATGTTTCATTTTGTTTTTCTAAAACTTTAATTTGCTTTGACCTGTCTCGGTGTATGTCTTTGATCAAATCTTGCAAGTTACATTTCACCCACTTCCTAGAATAATAATCGTATCTGTACTAATAATAATTACTAATAATATAAATCTGAAGAGATTTTGGTTGGTTGAACGCGCTAAACTCAGAAAATACTGGTTCGTATTGAAAAATTATTTTAGTGTTGGATAGCCCATTTATCGAGGAAGGCTATATAACATCACGCTACAACTAATAGGAGCGGAGCAGTGACCAAAACGCAGGTGAAACCAGGCCGGTTAGTGTAATATGTAATTATTCGTAAAATTAAAAATATTTATAACTTATTACACATATTTTTTATATTTGTTTTATTAAACAACTAAATAAAATTAAACACTTTCGTCTGTCCCTCTTCATTTATTCCAATTAACATCGCTACGTAGTTTATTACGCTACTACAGCCCTGAATCGAATGTGGAAATTTTAGCAAATGCCGAGCCCACCACGCCCAAGTCGACATTTACTGACTGTGGGTGACGTCACGAATGTGAGTAGTGCTGTAACTTAGTAGTTGGTTATCGATACGATCTTAGAATCCCTTTAGTTTTTTAGGTATTCGAGGTTATGCTTAGATATCGTTATCCGCAATTACTACTAATTATAGCAATTACTTCTTGAAATATTGCTCAAAAAATCATCGCTTAGATGACGTCCTTTTAGGAATACCAGACCGATGTTAGATTTTAGATTACTATTAAACAAAATCGGCCTTTGTAATAAAGAGTAATGTATTAATGTATCCTTCTACTTTGTACTACTACAATTCTATAGTCCAAGTGTAAATCGTAGAACTTAACATCATATTAACAATTAAAACAAAAATATGAATAGCGAACACGTTTTCTCTACCACGTGAATGTAACATGCGTTCAGCATAAAACCAAATTGATTACACGCCAAGACATTCCATAATAGCTTAAGACACTCTTCCGTTCTCTTATTTCGGAGGTAAGAATAGTTGTAGGCTAGGTGCCTAGGTATTGGGCGGACGGACGCAGAAAGGTTTTATAAGTATCTAGTAACCTACCTACCTAAAGACGAATGTTAGTAGTAGTAATAATGGTAGTGCACTTCGCCGTGTTCAACGTGACTTATGTAAATTGGGCAGTAAGTAAGAACGTCCAGAAGATCAGTGTTCTTGGGTTATTATCGCACAAAAGATGGATAAACAAAGAAAGATACACTTTGGGTCATTATAAATAAAGACTGGAATATATGTATAGTACGACATACTCCAGTAAGTTGTAATATGCGTTACGTTTGGTATCACAATGCCAAGTAAACGCGCAGTTCTAACTTCGATTCTTCCGGTTTTTTTTTTTGGTGGGTGACTAATGCGAGCCAAACGTGACCAAGATAACTTAGCATAAATTATTTCACAACTTAAAACAGTTTTCATCAATTTTAGGTACTTATAATCATATAATAATAATAATAATAATAACTTCACACATCCCACACACGGCTGTCTGATCCCAAACTAGGCAGAGCCTGTACTATGGTAACCAGACTGCTGATAAACATACTTATATAATTCTAAATACATACATATTATAGATAAATTACACCCAGACACAGAACAAATTATCGTGCTCATCACACAATTATTTGTCCTGGGTGGGAATCGAACCCACGACCTCTGGCTTAGTAGTCAGGGTCACTAACCACTAGACCAACAGGCCAGTCATGTTTGTGTACAAATAATTATCAAATGTTATGACAATTCAGAAAGAAGTAATCTAAAAAAAACCAGCAAATGCGAGTCGGACCACCGTCGTACAATATTTAATAGTATAAGCCAAAAAAAATCCGTTTCTTGTAGGGGAGCCCCCTTTAATTTTTAATTTATTTTTATTATTTGTTGTTAAAGCGGCAACAGAAATACATCATCTGTGAAAATTTTAACTGTCTAGCTATCACGGTTCACGAGATACAGCCTGGTGACAGACAGACAGACGGACAGTGGAGTCTTAGTAATAGGGTTTTTAGCCTTTAGGTAAGGAACCCTAAAAAAATAGATTTTATGTTTTTATGTCGAGAAGATTATTCATTTCATATTGGTAAAATACCATTATGATCATGAAAAAAAAAACGATTTATGAATGTAGAGTTATAAATAGAGAGCCAAAACGTTAACGATGCCAATTATTGTAGTCATGGTCCACGGCAGCCATGGCGACTATCCATGTACCTCAACTAAATAAAAATCGTGCCAATGAACTTGAGTCGCGATGAGGGCGTTGATGTTTAACAAAAAACAAGTGTACGTAACCAACAGCGTCGCCAGCCAAAGAGCCGAGGGGGGGAGGCAAGTTGATACATTGATACATGGTGGAAGAATATAGATACATATAAAAAAGTGGGGGGGGGGGGCGGAATGGCACTATATTTTTATACTTTATTTTGAGTGGAAACCCCCACGGGTCATCACCTCACCGGGGCCAAACGGTAAGATGGTATTTCAGACTCGAACCGACTAAACAACCACACAGTGTTCCGTCACGAGGTATTATTCTTGGGGCCTCAGGTGTACCCTAGAATGGAAATCCCTGTAAACACCGGTGCGTCTTCTGTGGGACGAAACAGTACTACTTCTCACCCGTTCCCATTCCGCCGCTTCTTTGGCATGTATCACTACCTAGCAGAACGAGACGGCGGCATCCCACGCACTCTCGCTCTGGACTATACACATAAACATTATCTCCAGCGTGAGACTAGCCACACCTATAGCCGCCGCGAGATCGGCACGTTGCTGCGCCCCCGCTGAGCGCTCAACCAAAGTGTGGAGTGGAGAGCGGCAGCTATAGCAGTGGTGGCACCCAGACGTTGGCTCCCAGCCTATGCGACGTCTCCAATCAGTACCTGCATCATCCGGTAGGAGAAGCACCATGTTGCCTCTGTCGCGGCGTGGCTTGCGCTTGGTCGTTCAATTTGTTCTTTCCACTGAGCCATGAGCACCTGGTGGATCTGGGACCGTTGCACGTCCATTTCACGAGGGACAGGTCTCAGGTCCTGATGTGTATATTACAGTGTTGTAAGGGGTTTTTCTCTAAGGTCCCATGGCGGAGTTCCGACTAGGAGACTCAAAAGAGACAGTGGTCTTATCACCCTGATGGCTATAACCCGTTGTGGGCGTCGCAAAAATGGAAAAATGTAGATCGTCAGGGTCGATTTTATTTTTATACTAACTATAGAGTGTACTGTACTGTGATAGAAATAACGTTTATAGCAATATTGGTATCGAGCACTTTCTTCCTATATTACAAATTATTTTCAGTCTGGTTTGCCATTAAACGAGGTTTAGTGTTTTGGAAGACAGGTATTTTGTTAAAAGTGTAAATTTTTGTTTAAATCGTTTAAACGACAAAATTTTTAAATCAGCTCTTTTCCTCTACAAACAACCGCGTATCAAATCTAAACCAGTTAATACGTTCAAAAGTTAAAATAAAAAAATGGGGGTTTTCAGGACCCCTGAGATTCCCTACAATTTAATAAAATAAAATAACTATTACATGAAGCAATTAGTTCCAAAAACTAAAAAATACGTAATTATTTGGCAAACTAGACCAAATAGTGAAGAATGATTAAATTGTCAATGTAAGAAGAAGTAATCATATTTTTAAAAGACTAATTTTTTAACCGACGAAAAAACGTTTTTGATATTTGATAATTCTTTTTTATTTGAAGTTAGTTCCATTTAAATTTCAAATAAAAAATTTCACCCCCAAGTGTAGAAAAATAGGGTCGAATGATTGTTCAAACATTCTATTTATACCTATGAACCGATTTTGTTGAAACTTAGCACACAATTATGTAGTTCTTATGACACTACAACGTGACGGAGACCTGTAGTTGATTTGATAATGGATGCAGAATCCAGTTGAGGGTACTCCTCAGCAGTTTATATAATTAATTACGTAACTGTTCTTATTAATTCGAATATATCTTAATGAGAACTTTTAACTTAATAAAAGATTGTTGAATATCTTATACTTAAGTGAAAAATAAACTTTTTAACGTAACCAAACTCCGACCGACCCTGTGCGCGGGCGGAATACTTGGAATGGACTTAGTGCCTTAGATTATATATAGGTCCAGATACCGTGACCAGTACAAATCTCACCGTTTACTTTGAAGCCACTTTTTGGAGCTGTGTGAGTGAACCCCGCCCAACGCGAGTGTCTACGTACAATATTTGTGCTTGTGTGCATGACGGTTTTACTACCAGCGCATAGAGGTTACCCAAAAATTTAGGGACTTTTTTATTAAACATAATATTTTTTTTAAATGTAATATTAAATAAAGACATTTTAAATATATTTAAATGTGTTACAAGTGTTCTTTTACTTTTTTCTAAAGCTTAGTAGGATAACAAATTATTAATTTATTTGATCAAATAACATGCGTTATATTTCAGTCACTGTCATAAATGAGACACGATAGATATTCTATTATTTCTCAGCGGCTTGAGGCACCAGGAAAAGAAGAAACGAATTAGTAGGAATTATTTATTTATAACAATACTTTTTGGTTTGTTTTTCAAGACGTTTTTTTTTTGGAGTTTACTCCTAAAGAATCGATTTTGGTATGAAAAACATATGAAAAGTAAAATTTTGTGATTGAAGGACAGCGTAACGCTTTAACGCTTTATTGAATTGTAGGACGAGACGGTAAATTAAAAATAATAAATTTTTAAATTCGGTCGTATTAGTTTGTTTTGGGATTAACTAAAAAACCAGTCGGTTTCTAGGTAAGAAGTATCTACAAAATGTTAGAAAAAATAATACATGTTATTTTATATATTTGCCAATGCCAATTTGCAAGCACCGGCAGGCAAATATATAAAATAACATGTATTATTTTTGCTAACATTTTGTAGAAAATTCTTACACATAAACATATACATAACACAATACTACTTAAATAACACTATTTATGAGCACGATACAACTAAGATGCAATAGAAAAATTAACATAATACCGTGAAAAATTATGTCAACAATGTATTTTTTTTAGAATATAGCAAAATGTTAATGTACTCACTAAAATTAATTAACTGTAAGTATATTTCTCGTCTTCCTATAAATAACAAGTTTGGCAAACAAAAATATACATACTGCAAGAATGTATTATGGGTAAATAGAATTCACGTCCCTGGCAACATCTGTCAGTAATGGCGTCGCTATTTTATTAATTTGAAATTTTGTTATATTTTTATAAATACAAGCACAACCAGGCATTTTTTAATATTATAAATAGTGACTCGAGACGTACTTCAGCGGCGAACGTTCGCTCGCGTGTGACCAGTGAGTCGCTTATATTTGTAATAGTCGCTTATATTTTTTGGCTTCAGTTTTGGGGCACGGGTTAGACATCTGGACCTATATATAATCTAAGCTTAGTGCATTCAGTCTAGTTTTAACGTGCGGGAATGATCGGTCAAGCAAGGGAAGCGAGTGGACTTAGAACTTTGGTTGCTTTATATTTGGCTATTAATTTTTGAATCTCTAGGGGGGCAGCTGCCCCACCTTACCCCCCCCCCTGGCGACGCCCTTGTACGTAACGATTAATTTATGCCCGGTAAGTGTATGTATGTATTTTTCTGCTTCTCTAAACGACGTAACTTTATATTTATGACCTGTCGAGCACACTTAACTCGTGTGTCCTTGAAGTATGTATAATTATATTAGGTACGTACGACATTCAGTAAGAAAGAATCTAAAATAATTCTGCGTCAATTCGATTACAATAACATAGACAAAGACCGAAATTAGAATATACTATACTACCTACGTACGTAGTATCTAGTGAATTAGTATGTAGTCTGTATAGAAGTATGTTAGGTAAAAAATGTTAGAGACCCAAGTAGAAATATCATGTCTTGATAAGGTACTGTAGATATCTTTGAGACAATAACTCTCTTGGTTAAAACTATATCGAACTTCAAGATATCTTGAGGATATCCACCAGCAGAGAGTTAAGCAAAAGTGGGCACAGGTTTACAGAATGAGTTAAGTAAGATTTCATCTTAATTCACAGACAAACTTCAGTACGATTTAAGAGTTTTCTTTTATCTTCAAGATATCTCGAAGTTATAATAAAGACATGCATAATATTGATATGCAAGATACCTACAATACCAACTTAAGAATTTCTACAATTACTACAGCGAATTAAATGAACTGACTTTCAACGTCACATAATAATCTAAGATTTACTTTAGATAAATTATAGTATAGATTTTAGAACTTAGTAAACATATATACTTAGCCCTGAAGACCGTATTTTTTGTTTTGAATTCTAGGACAACTTGAATTTTAAAATACCTACCCACTTAAAAAATCGTATCTTGCCCAAGACACAGTTGTTTTAGACATAGGTATTTATTTGATTTAATCAAGATCTGTTTGGCTGCTTGGGAAGCCCTGGAAGTGCGATTTAAGAACACGGTTTAATCGGTCGGTATTCCTTGTGGAATATATATTTGTCTCTAAGATTTTACTCACGAATTTAGCTTTGAATGTTCTTTTATTATACTGTTTAGATAAAGAATGTCTAACGATATGACTGACGTTATTGTTGCGTTAGTTATACACTCCGTGTAAGGTCACTTCGCTATTATAAAGTAGTAACACAAGTATTTATTAATAAAAATGCGACTGTTGTGAAGTTCCAATTTGAGAACAAGTGACTTCTGACACCACAATAGTCATCTACTGAAGCTTTCTTATTCTATATGGTCAATTCCAGGTTCATATGTTCATTAATTCTTGTATAGAAGATAAAATAATACAAGTTGTCATTGAATAGGATTTATAAGTGCACGAAGGTCTCACTTAAGCAATCAGACAAATGAATGACACCGTTCTACAATTACGGAAAAATACAATAAATGTATGTTCGCTATCATTATCTGAATGATCTAACACATAATATTCATGAACATTTATATTCTAAAGACATAATCCAATCTATTTATCTGAATGTAAAACAATTTTTTTTTGGTAGACAACGAAAATGTCAAGCTTCACGCTTTATGAACATTAAAAGGTGTCATTGAAAAGGTAAAGCTATCTGTTGTATCAGTTACTCCCATAGATCCTCGTATAATTCGTTAACCTACAATGGATACCGAGATACAAACGTATTTTTTAACTAGTTAGCAAACAAACCTCTATTAGAGTTTTGGCAAACATTGAGTTTGGCTAATATAGCGGTGATATGCGACCAAGATGATGCAATACACCCACCTTCTCTTATAAATTTAGAATTCTCAAATATTTATACTTACAATAAAAATGTATAACCTCTCAGTATTTTGTTTAATACAAAGTCTATATGTTAATACGTGAAATTTGGAATAGGTACTTAAAGTTGTAGAACTGCAGCAAGGTAATTATTTTTAACAAATTAAATAAATACGTGAAAACAACTACATCTAGCTACAACCGTCCAGTAAGTTGACCTGTCATGGTACGGAATATCTAACAATGACGGTTCTACTTATACTGGAACTGAATAGGTAAAAAATATTTGAATTATAGTCGAATTTTTAGCAGCAGGGGATCTCTGGTTATAATAAATATATATTTATTTAAGCAAAGTTATTACTGATTTATTGTAATTCTAAAATCTATTCAATATCAATATTCTTACCTCTACGTTAACAAATATGGATATGGTCGTATGGTTGTTCATTAATGTCCCAAACATTCTGAATAGTTTTTTATTATTTCGTATCGCCTCCGTATTTTACGTAGGTGTACTTTACTAACAACGCTGTTGGCTGTTGGCGATGACGAACGTCAATTATGCGCAATAATCTATTTATCAGGTACAGCAGACAATCATGTCGGGTTACATAGTTATATCTATGTAGCACCACGAGGCCAAAAGACGCACTGTGGCGACACGTGTATGAATCCTAACAGACACAATGTCGTCGTTCCCGAACATTTATAAAACTATTGCATCAGGCCACAGATGTATTTGTTAATCAACGTGTTAATTTAAAAAAATACATTACACGAAAACATTGTCGGCTGTGTTAGTTATAAATTATACTGTAGTTCTGCTTCACAAGAATTACGGCAGCCTTTGCTTTGAGTGTAAGGACCTCTAAAATGAGATGTAATTAACTTTCGTTACCATAAAGAAAAAAATAACTGTATCCAATGATATTATAAGTAAAAAGAGGCTCTTTTTACTTTTAATATCATTGACTGTATCTATCTGCCTAATTCATTGCTATAAACGGCAGTGCAGACAGAGTAACAAATTCATATGCAATAATATTATCGTATCCTGTTTCAATAGGAACTGAATTACAACAATGCACCATTTACATTTTGTCTAGTGTTTATAGAATTAACAGACAGACAGACATATTTTAAATGTACATTAATTTTCACAGTTTAGACGCTTTAATATGAAGGCCACGAGGCCATTATAATGCCACTGGACACATAGCTACGTTGCTACGGTGACCACGTCAAAGGTCTGCTGTACACTACACGGACTACACTACGGAGATAAAAATTAATACATTGTCTGCATCGTTATCTTTTAAAGTAGTCGTTTTTTTCTGATATCACCTTGACCTATTACGGCAAAAATTGCGCAATAACGTGTTCCGTGGTATACTAAGATAGTAGAAGGGGACTGTTGATATTTGGGTCAACGAAATCAAACGAATTTGAGTAATCTGCGCGACACTCAGACACCACACGCTGTCTGCGTGGTAGAGCCGAGTACTACTTATCTAATGCGTAGTAACCTTGATGTGAATCCACACGCATCGCACTGGTCATGCGGAAGCCTATGTGGTTCTCGGCAAGCTTTGTACTATCTTGGGACACATTGAAATATTCAGAAGTTCATGATTTTGTCAATATACTAGATATAAGTTTATTTAGAATGTTTTTAAACTTTCGCGACTTTGATACATATTATATGTGTATAAACGTCGGGTAACCAAGAGGTATTGTACCTTTTAAATATTATCGTGATTAAGTCCCGAATTACACATATAATTATTTAGAATGATTCACACCGATAGTTTTAGAATCATTCTATGTTAATGAACAAATCAAAATATAATGTCAGTTTCATATGGATATTCGATGCTTGTTTCCTCATTATTTTGTAATAAAATTATACAGACACATACAAGTAGTGCGTTATGTCAGGTTGAATTTAGTTTGCAACGCATCAACTATTTATATATATATATATATATAATATGAACAGCCAGAATATATGCATATTATTTCAGAACAACTTCGTATCTGTAAAAGAGTAGTCTGGGCCTCTACCTATATACGATAAAAATTTAAAGTACTTCTTACATTGTTTAACTATACTCGAACACCGGTTTTATTATTTATTTAGTGCTATTTTTAATCAAACGATAGGTAAACTACTAAACTTCTTATATGACATGACTAGCAGCGCTCCGCGGTTTCACCCGCGTAAGTCCCGATCCCCTGGGAATATCGAGATAAAAAGTAGCCTATATGTTAATCCAGATCTCCAACTATTTAAATACCAAGTTTCATCGTAATCGGTTCAGTAGTTTTGGCGTGAAAGAGTAACAAACATCCATACATCCTCACAAACTTTCACGTTTAGAATATTAGTAGGATTAATGTTAATTAGCATCGCAGGGCAGGCCATTGCAATAACTTGACATCACAACAAGGTGATTGGTTATTTGTTGCAGTAAAGCTTTTTATCGTCGAATTCATTTAACACTAAAATCAGGTAATGCTAACCGGTACGTTTTTTAAATGTTTGGAGTTGTCTACGATCTCGTTTGATTTAAAGTATTACAGCGCGTTAATACGGAAACATCTAATTGATAACAACATTGCTAACGGTGAAACTGACGTTTCAATTAAAATCTAGGTCTTTAAAAATATTGAGTGTATGTTATTAGTAAACAAACATTCAGTTTGCGACTAAAAAAGTGTAACTTATTTATTTAGCTATACAGAAATGTAGCAAGATGTAGGGCAGATTCGGTTTATTTCTACATAAAAAGTAAATAGACTTTGTACGGAGTTGACCTGATTATATTTGCATCTATCTAAAAGTGGCAATAATCAAAAAAGGAGCAATATCCAAGCACTCGTTTGCGATAACAGAGTGATTTATGGTTAGATAACTGGGTTTAGTCATTCTCAATTTGACAACTGTGATTAATACTTATGACATGATTTTTATACAACATTTAAATAGGCATATATTATACTTTAGTATATAAAACGAAATTAATACAATATAGGAAGTAGTTATTCAAAAACAGTACAACCTACGTTAATATCATCATGTGCTATAAGTTAATATCAAAATAAATAAGGTGCTCAAATACTTTTGAAATACCTCCGAAACGTTTGAACTTTAATACCGAATGTCCTTTGCAAACGCTACTATTCTTTAACGGGAGTTATTTTAGCCACTGTTTAAGAAATATTGCCGCGAAATCCTGTTTACAAAACGACAAATGTCAATATTTGATAAATACCCTCAGCACTTACGCGGACGTTTTGGTAAAACCATAAAGTTAGTTTTGGCTTGCTACATTGCGCTGAAGACAAAACTCACCGCGTGGTCTGCGAAACGAATTATCATCATGTGCCTGTCAATTCGGAAAGATGTTCTGTTGAAAAGGCATTAAACTCTAAATGGATGAGTCATGTTCGCTAACAAGCGCAGAAATGTATATACATATACCGCTAAACGTTTTATACATACAGAAATAATAATAAACGTCGCATTATTAGCTCGTGGTAAGCCCTGGTACGAAATATTACCTGACCGAATGCGCCCTTGGAAGGAAAATTACTTAGTTTTCGTTTTCCCTTGTGAGGTTCAAATAGTACGAGTGCGTGGGATTGTCTAGAAAACCTCGTACACCCTGGGCAACGGCCCTTAAGAACTTTTTCATATTTAAGAACATTTGTTGACTATGAATACTACGTTGCATAATATAACTTACCTCCATGACGACATAGACGAAGGCAGGACTGTCCATACAGTCGTGCATGGCGACAAGGTTCGTGTGATGTAGAGCCGTTAGTTCGCGAAGAATTTTTATTTCTTTTACCAGAATCTCGGATGCTTTTTGAATTCCTTTTTTTGTCACTACTTTGACCGCTACTGATTGAGATGGGTTCTGAAAATAAAGCAAACAGGTGATTCACATGTTAACTGGTCATTTCCTAAAAGTAGTCGCCTTCTTCTAAATATTATTTTTACAAGTCCGGTTGAAACTGTTCTCGTCTTTGTTGATTTGTGGCAAAGATTGAGAAAAAGCTGACTCGGAAATTTATTTACTTTTAGTGCTAAGCAGAAGGAGTTTTAATAAATTTTATAGTTCATAAAACAGGACGAGGTGTGGTTAAGAACTGAATTCTATATGAACATTTTCGTGTGGACGAAAGATAGACGTTAAACGTTTTACGTAACGTTTACTCAATCGTAGAAGGCGGCTGGAACGGGTCGTTATGATTGAAGGCCGTTTGGGCTACCTAAGTGCATACTAGAGAGGATGAATAGGCTGTCCTCTACGTGGCTTTTAATTTAATTGTCGAATCAAATCGATATCGTTATAAACGTTATCAACTGTCGCAAATAAATACAGCATTAAGTGCATGCCCCAAAATTTTCCATTTGAGGTCAAGTACATACATACATACATGGCCTTATATTAATCACTACATATTATAAAACAAAGTCCCTTGCCGCATCTGTATGTCTTTCTGTTCGCGATAAACCCAATAATTACCGAACGGATTTTCATACGGCTTTTATCAATTGACGGAGTGATTCATGAGGAAGGTTTTAGTGTAATTCATTAAGGTTTGTGTAAAATGGCTGAAATATGCTACCCGCCCCAGCTTCGCAGTTAGTTACGATATTAACCTAACAATACCTGCACAATACACATGCATAATAATAATGTGTTTGCGTATTATAATGTATTGTATGCATAATTATAATGTAGTGCTTTGCTATTATTTTTATTTATTTATAACCATATTTATATCTTTACAGGATTTTTTAAGCCTAATATAATAGTGGGTAACTTATTTCTAGACGTAGGTAACTTAAGTCTATTTATTATTTAATATCATATATTGAATAATATATATTATACTGAACTCCAATTTACACAATAAATATATTGTCCTGTTTATCCAAAACTGTAAATATTATACTATACGAGTATTTTATTTATATATTATACTGTATCTAAATAACTTACAATTAATAAAGTTACTTTTGCGAGTTCACTCAATCGACACGATTGTTATACTAATATCTATCTGTAGCAAATAGGTACCAGGGTTTCTAAGAAAGTCTTATTGTAAAGTTCTTACCGGACGCGGACAGATCATGACATTTATCTTTTTAAAAAAAGTATCACTGTCATTGCGCCTAAATCATAATAAATTGTAATAACCTCAGTACATCGCTTAATTTTCCACCCTTAGAGATGTGCAATATTTTCTTTAAATTTGAACGGGACCAACTTTGAGTATAACCAATTCATTTGAAAGAATATTATTGAAATCGGTTTACAGTGGGCGAAGATATTGCGTAACATACACACAAAAAAATTGTCCAATTGAGAATGTCGTTTGTTATAGTCAATTTCAAGGTGTTAAAAATTAATTTTAATTTTAAAATTTTTATATCTCCCTGTTGTATGGGTCGGTTTGTAATTTACTTAAGATACGATAGCTTAATGTAGTTAATATAAAAAATACCGAAATCAATCGCTCAAGGAACTAGAAAGTATACCCTTTCTAACAAAATAAGAACTTTCCAAATTGGTCCCGCCATGTTCGAGTATTAGAGTAACATATTATGGGCATTAAAAAAAGATTCCGTCGAACTAAGAACCTCCTCCTTTTTTGAAGTGGGTAAAAAATAAAACGATATAAAAAAGTTATTTGGCAATTTAAAAGTTCTATTGTGTCCCTAAATGTGTAGCTACTAACAAATTTTTCATTGTTGTGGGATGATTGGAATCTACGCCATTTGTAATGCGAAGTTCTGTAATAAGGCGGTAGGTATATGTTTATTACTGCAGTAGGTTTACTGCGGTAGTTTCGATAACAAACTAGAAGTAGAACCCTACTTCTATTCTACCTATTAAAAGTAAAAAAAATGAGAGGTGTCAAGGGACACCCGGATGGAACGAAGTTCCTTTCGATTAATTAGTGAAGGAATTGTAATAAAATTTTACATTACAACTTTTGGTCTTATTTTTTTCCGTCTAGCCCCCTTTCGCAACGCGCCATAAGGAACTTCGTTCCAATAAAAGTAAAAAAAAAATGCAAGCGCCTTGTAGGAAAACCATTAATAAGGCGTATGCTAATGACATAATTCTCACATAATATTATAATCTGTGACCTGATTGGATATCGTTATATCTAAGAATAATGTCGCAACAGAGCAGTCAATTTAAGGTGTTGAAAACTTGTAATTAAAAAGCTTCGAAGTATCGTTCTAAGCTTGTAATTATTTTGATGTTAAGCAAACTTAACAGCAGTTGGTTTGTCAATTCTAATTACTAGCTGCTTTTATAAAATGATAACGCAAATGCAGTGAGCGTTGCAAAGGGACGTCTCGTTGCAGGTGGGCGCATTCATTACATGTGTGCGCCAA
This sequence comes from Euplagia quadripunctaria, assembly GCA_963859945.1. Classification (NCBI taxonomy): domain Eukaryota; kingdom Metazoa; phylum Arthropoda; class Insecta; order Lepidoptera; family Erebidae; genus Euplagia; species Euplagia quadripunctaria. The sequence goes on from OY982570.1 coordinate 14,783,600, forward strand.
GGTCTCTATGGCTCTGTCTCTATGACAATTATTAGGGTACATTGCTGAGTACGCTCGCTTACATAATGTATATGTATTATACGCCCGTGTCTAAGAAATAACTTGTTAAAGAAACTATATAAACAAACTACTTAATTAAATAAACGGTGAATGGCGAATGACACTTAAAAACAGGATTATTAAAAAAAAAAGAAGAAAAAATCAAACTTTCTGATCAAAAAACTTTTTTCTGTCTCTGATTTTTTCATCACGCATGACGTTCATTGTCAACTGATTTTTTAAAGATTTAATTAAGTGGGTATTATTCCCGTTTTTTCGTGGTTAGCTTTTCCACTTTTAAGGTGCTATCTATAGCGCTAAGTCTTCATAGTTTTTTTCATGTCATATTCCCAGTCAAATAGTTTTATGTTCTGAATTTTTAGAGAGCATGATTTCTACGCAAAATTCTACAAAGTACCTACATATTATATCTTTGTCTAATATTCAATAATAAACGCTAATAACCATACCTACGATTATTTAGAGTCTAAGCAGTCTTTAAAGATTATAAAGTCAAGGTCATAAATGACTTATTACAACTATACATATTAGTTATCGACTGTACTTGCACATGCAAAATGATCATGTACTACTGCGATTAACTAAAGTGAACTAAACTACTTGCCTTGCCGAGTACGACTTTGTAGTGAAATTAAAACAAAATAAGTAACTGAACAGCATTTGTTTATTGGTTGTTTACTAAAAGAGATATTTATTATTAAATTTTTACACTATCAACAGTTAATTCGAAGGAAACTGATCAAGAACAATATGAAATAAAAAATGGGTAGTGTGGTATTTTTTCGGTATGCATGCATACCTTAAAACGCATTCCAATTGACGAAGGCATGACATTAGGTGTGCACCAATAGATTTTTATTTCATCTAAATGTATATAATGAAGTATTCACGTTTATGTTCCCCATCTTTAAAAATGAAAAATACTTCGTGTGAAGAAAACATTACAGCAACATCTCGCGTTAGCGTGTGGTTTCAACACTTCTGTTTATTTCGCAATCCAGGAGAGTTTATAAGCAAGGATTTATTTTAGGTCATCTGCGATTCAGTTTGATTTGCTTTTATCCAGAGGGTGGTGCGCCGGCGCTGATCTAACATTAGCCCGCCCTGCATTCCGCAGGCTCGTATAGCGATTACAGTTTGACCCGATTTCGACACGAGCCCTGCGAGAGATTATTGGTATTAATGGATTGGTACGCCTATTCTATCTAGCAGAGCACGAATCTATGCAGAATAAATTAAGGAATATAATATGTGGTGACATCGGATAGTTATTGTATTGTAAACTGTTGACAATGGAATTAATAAAGGTGACAGCTTCGCGAAGTAACAAACATTGATACGTTGAAAGTTACTAAATTGCCTTGAATCAATAAATGGGCTCAACACTATTTTTGGCAGTGGTTGAAGAAAAGTTTCTCATCATCAAATAAACGAAAATATTATTACCTATATTATTATTATAACCGTGCCTTTGTAATAAATAAAGTGGGTAGGTATGGTCCATATGTAAGTAGATTGATATAGTTTCATGTGTAGTATGGTCAAGGTCAGCTGTCGCATGCTGATACACTTCTTATTTACCACCGTTGTACTTACGTTGCCAAATACAATTTAAGTCATTAGCTACATAGTTTACTGATGTTTTAATATAATATCAAATTATTTAAATTTTCTCTAACAGAAGAGGGCAGACTGTATGGCTGATAACTTGTCGTGAACTTATTGTACTAAACTAAGTATATATATATATATATATATATATATATATATAAGAAATGAGGTTACATAAAGGTATTATCGTCTGAACAAGAAATTACTGAAGCGGGACGGACGCGTTTCCTACATACGTGTTTCGTTTCATATTCAGGAGAACATAATTAATTAGGTACATACCTGGAAATTTATCATTCGAACCAAAAAGTATTTTTGAATCAAAAGACCTTTTTGTATAATCTAACCAATGGAACCGATGTCATATCATATATGTATAGTAAGAGGTACAAGAGGTTTGGCTTATTTTAGAAGGTAACTGTAACAAAAAAGGAAGTAACCCTCACCCCTCAGGTAGAAAAGGATAGCAAAACTAATTTCGTAATCAGGTACCTCAGATTAACACCTGATGTCTGAAAGGCTCATCAAAATATTGTTCAACTAACAGAGCTGTCAAGTTAACAGCGATGTCAAATCAGTTCGAGTTTCTAAAACATTAATCAAAGAAAAAAATTCGAATCAATGATCAATTTTATTGAACATTCGACTGGCATTTGACCTAAGATTTTGCAGTAAAATTGATCAGTTCTGTTAACTGATCCGATGATTAAATCAAAGTGCTTAATCATGCTTTCAGTAACTCAATATACATAATATGTACGTATTACTTGACAAGAGCTTTGACATACGATTAGTTAATTTGTGGGTGTAAGTATATTATGGTTATTTTGAGTCAGGTATCAATATGCTTAAAGAATTCGCTGGCAAGAAGCGATAGTTCTACATGTGGTTATCTCTGTCAACGAAGCCCTCACTGCGGGCAGTTGAGTAGGATTTAAGCAAATAATTTCCCCACCGAACTCTACTCAATATAATTATTGTTTTTTATAAATTAACGCTGGATATCGTGTTTTCATGTCGAATGTTTATAGTGCGTAAAATCATTTATATTTAATATGTCGCGTGCACGTGTCTAGTGTAGCGCCCTTGGGATGCGATGTGCACAGTGCATGACACATTGTGCGGCGATCTATTGTCCGGTAAAGTATTAAACAAAGCAAAGAAACCTAATGCTCGAACCGCCAGAACATAAAACTAAACCAGCTTGCCTATGACGTAAGTTTGCCTACGATTAAACTAGTTCTATTCCTCTTTGATACAATTTATCGGATCGAATGTGCCTCAAAAAAACCTTACAGCCAAAGATGTGGTGAGTTGTACTGTAGTGTTAGAACTTAGAAGTCATTGTACATTTTAATAAAGAACAAGGTCACCTTAAGCGAGATAAAAACGATGTTATTAAAATAGCTATGATGATGACGGACGAATGTTTGAAGTTCCTTCCAGTGTTGAGTGCAATTATGATTTTCCAGAGCTCCAGTATAGTAAGTATCTGGTGGTCTTTCTATTCTAGGGTTTAGAATGATACCTATAGGAATATATCGAAAGTGTGGGGGTGATGAATCAAGAAACTTCCACCTCAAGGACTCGATGATGAAGGGCGAATATCGCTGCACCAGTCTGCCTAACCACTGCCACTTTAGAACGGTTTTAGAATAAAACACAAGTTATATAGTATCTTTATAGTGAGTTTTAACAACTGAAAACGTCTTGTTTTGTAAATATCTGCTTTAGGGTTTTAGCTCCTTTTATGATTACCTATCGATGGCTTAATACTCAAAATTCGTAACTAAAAATTTTCGAATTTTTGTTTTTGTAGTCATCCAGTGTAAAATGCCATTTCGAACACGATGGACTCGCTCGTATTTCCTACTGTTTTTAGTTTTTTTTTTACAAAAAATAAAACTACGTACTTCGTAAAAATACGTACACATGTTTAAGAAATCCATTTATGTATAATCATGTTATCAGATAATTAACCATAATTACAACAAACATAAGCACAATTAATATTCTAAATGTAAATAAAGCTGTTTGTTTGTTTTAAAGTTAGTTTTTATTTAAGTGGTTTTTTCATCCTCCTGTAAAATTTGACCAAATGGTGATACGAAGTTTGAAAATTATGCCATCGATATTTTAGAAACTTGACGAATTTCTTCATTTTTCTTATCTATGGTACATATACATATTAACAATCTTCCTTAGAAATTACTAATTTTAAGTCAAATCGTAAATCAAGCAGATATTTCAGTGTGAGAAATAGCGAAACTTTTAAATAGGTGAAAGTGGGTTTAGAAAACTTATTACGGATCCGATAGTTATGTCGACAGCTGAGGTATAAATACTATGTTCGTCGTAGTCAATAAGGACACAAGAACATTCGTAATAGGTCGTTATAAGTTTTAAGTGCTACATGTGCAAAATAACCTAGTTAACGCCAGCTGCAAAAGCAAACTAGAATAGTTGAACATCTGCCTAGTTTGGTACTGAACGACATCATATTCGAGAGAAACATGAATTTGGTAGTAAGCAGACAAAAAAGATGTTGACCAGATTATTTTGGTCGATTGAGACAAAACCTGAGTATAGTGAGACGTTGGACTTATTGTTTATTGATTCAAATTTTTACAGTAAACTTATATTTGTAAGTCTTAAAGAAATTGTATGATACGCTATCGCTAAGGTTCTGATCTAAAAGTTTGCTAGTTTATTTGAAAGTGCTAATATTAGTTTTTTCCAATCCAATTTGAATTTTTTTTTTGGGTTATTAAATAGTCTGTTTATTAGGGAAGTTTATTTATAGACCACAAAATTATACTATGACCATTGTAACTTAAATCTTGGGGTCTAGAAGTTCAATTTCAAAATTTCAACTTAATTACTGTTTACTGAAGAAGGTAAGATCGTGTAACATCATCCCACAACTTATAGAACCAGAGCAAAGATAATAATAAGGTTACGCGTGTAAAAAATTATAAAACTATTTTAATATTAGTTTGTACATAATGTTGTACGACGACTACACGATTTCATCAGCATTTATCATTCTAAAAGAAATCTCTTTAAAAATGATGCTTTGTTTCACCGTAGTATTACCGTAATGACAGGTGGCAAGTTTAATGGGCACAAACCGCAATAAGACAATGAGGTAAGTTGATTTTACCACAATCTCTTTGACCCAGTAAGAATATTATATTGGTAGGTATAACAGTAAAATTTCTGTTAAACCTTGAAAATAGTATAAATTCAAATATTACAGGGTATGGTTATAGTAAAAGATAAGGAAAATGTGTATGAACATGAAATAACCATTATATATTTGTTTATTTTTTTTAATTAGTATTTTAAATTTCAGCCAGCATCATATCGAGGCAAAATCTGATTAACACAATGATGCTCAAGCATAAGTTAATTCGATGTAAAGTTTGTTTCATTTGGGTAAAATATTCATTTATATTATGTATAAATAACAAAGAAAACCTAACATAATAATTCCTTAATAATATTATAAATGCGAGCGTGTTTGTTTATTTGTTTGTTTGTAACACTTTTACGCCTAAATAGGAACTAAACTGATCATGATAAAATTTTGCATACACGTTTTACGTCTTGTTCTCGGGTGTCTGTACCCTTAAAAAGACGTGGAGGAAAGGACTAGGGTAGGTCTCTACCTTTCGCCCTGAAAGAAAGAACTATTCCTGAGGAATAGTGGAATTGATTAACGAGGCGAAACGCTTAAATAGCGAACCGAACTAAAAGGTAGAAGATAATTTTTTATTGTAAATAATCGTAAATTTAAAATACCCCGGCCTGAAAATCCCTTCAACGATCACAAAAGAGGTGATGATCTTCAGATTTTCTTGAATTATATCTAAGAACACTCTCAATCAAGTCACCTTTCAAACAAAAAAACCGCACTCAATTCGGTTCATCCGTTTGGGAGCTACTATGCCACAGACAGACACAGTAACACGTCAAACTTATAACACCTCTCTTTTTGTGTCGGGGGTTAAAAACCGTAGCAAAATTAAAATTTTCAAGTTTAATCGTCCAATTAACTTGAAAGTTTGTTTGTCTTGAAGTTTAGTTGGTGAAAACTACTTGAAAGAATCTGCTACATAGATAAACACAGGTCAAGCTAATATAAAGTGTGTACTAAAATACCATAAAGTAACATTTGTGACATGACCAATATTATAATGACGATTAAACACATACTTGTGGGAGCCTTTCTCAAAGGGGATATGACTATTCTTTTATAATAATTTGGAATATGAGTAATTATATGTATATAGTTCTTAATTATTAGTAATGTCTCAATAATGGAAAGTCTCTTTATATATAGATAATGCACAATTATTCGTGCAAAACTATTTTTTACTTTAGATTATAGAAAATCTATTGTAGTATTTATAGTAGTTAAGGGATAGCTTAAACAACACACGGATGGCTGTAGGACAAACACGAATAAATTGTAACTAGTATATGTTACAACATATAAGTGGTTCAGAGCTTTTCACAACAAGTAATAACCACATTATGTTATAAACTTACACATACACTAGACTAGGCTTCCTATGTTACTTGTTGAATAATAATAGTTCTACTTTTTATTCAAATAAAAATATTAAACCGTACCAGTCGACTAACAGAGCTTATAACTGACTTTTTGCATGAGTAATACTTGTTCCATCTTTATTTTTAAAATTGCATTACAAATGGAAAGAATACCATTTGCATGGAAAGAAGTTAAACAACCAAATGTTAATGTTATTTGCTTTGGAGTGGATGTATGTATAGCCTGACCAGGCAAATGAAAACCTCGCCATGGTGTGGAAAACAAATGGAACTATATAATTTCTTTTAATAGCAAGAGTAACTTTAAAACAACATTAAAATGTCATCATTGTTTATCGTTGATTGCTATCAAAGAGTAAGTATAGTGCTGTGCCCTATTTTTTTAGATTTGTCATATTTTTGTGTGTTAAAATGCTAAAAATGAAAAGTGGTTGGCAATTTATTTAAGTATTTCTTATCCTATAAGAAAGAAAGTCTGAGGAATTGGATTATATTACTCTAAACAACATTACAGATTTAGTTGTCAACATGACTAGTAGATATTTCATATAATACTAGCAACCCGCCCCGGCTTCGCACGGGTACAAATTATACACCTAAACCTTCCTCATGAATCACTTTGTCTGTTAGTGAAAACCGCATGAAAATCCGTTCAGTTCAGTTCAGTAGTTTTTCAGTCTATCGCGAACAGACAGACAGACGCGGCAGGGGACTTTGTTTTATAATATGTAGTGAAGATTTTTATAATATTTTTTTTCATAATTAGCTCAGCTACATGATATGATGATGATTCTAAACGCAAAAACCTCATAAAGTAATGAAAAGTAAACAGAAACACTATTTGTTCCTACAATTTTTGAGGGTTTCTCTCAATTTTATCAAGATCCCATCCTCAGATTCTGACTTCTTTGTCTTGGGACCACCCTTGAGGTACCCTATCTAAAAAAAAGAATAATCAAAATCGGTCCGGCCCGCCAGCCGCTCTGCCCCCGATTTTTAAATCTGATATCTTCTAAGATATTAATTTTAATAATATGCTGTAAAGAGCAATTTTGATTTACATGAAATGCACAACGTATCTAATGTATTTAATTGGATAAGGAATAATACTGTATTGTTTAAAATAGTTTGATAAATAACTCATATTTTTTTTGTAATATGTAAAAGATGAAAATGGTTACCGTGGGTTATCCTTAGGAGATAAACATATACCATCGCGGACTTTTTTATTGATCTTTTTAAGATATACAATTCCGTAGTACATTAATTTGCTCTATCTTGTAAGGTTTAGCCAGCGTTTGCAATGTAAGCGCACAAAAATATGTTTGTTACGACATGACATTATAAATCTTTGAATTTCTCGACTTTTCTCTACAATAATATGCATGTATACTACATATAAACTTTCCTCTTGAATCACTCTGTCCATTGGTGAAAAGCGCATGAAAATCCGTTCAGTAGTTTTTCCGTTTATCGCGAACAGACAGACAGACGCGGCGAGGGACTTTGTTTTATAATATGTAGTGATTCACAGTGAAAATTGGCTATTGGCCTCAATATTATTGCAATTTAAAACTAACCGAAATGGTTTGGGGTATAGTAGAAGGACAAGCTTCAAAGAATGTTGGTCTCGATAATATTACCTCCTTAACAATTTGGTACAAGATAGTTTTGAGATAAATATTAGACTTTTTATTAAAAAAAAACAAAAGTAAGTACATAATGTTGTTTGGTTATTGAATGTTATTCTTATTTCGTAGAAACGTTACAAAAACATGGAACAGCTGATGCAAACACAAAAAATGGAAGAAAATTACAGAAGCAGAGGGCCTATATAGAATTTTATATGGAAATATATATGTTTGTGGCGGTGAAAGTGGTTTATCAAGTAATGAGTATTAATAACTGTGATGCCTTTGGAATCCAACCATTGCATCCAAGCATTGTAGAAATGAAGAAGATGAAAATGTCAAATAAAATTCAACTTAATTTAGATTCTAATTTTGATGATGGCGCCCTTAGACCAGGTACTTTCTTTCCCTGGTCAGGCTATAACTAAATAAATTTGTAACAATGGTGGGTAAATATACTCTGCAGAATATGTATAAAGTTTTTATTGGAAGAATCATAATGAGAAGTCTGATTATATTATTGACCTGGGTAGTCCCCTCATTGCATTCAAAATATCGCAAATATAAAAGAGGCTGATATTGTTATAATGTCATGATCATGACTCATGAAATGTATAGTTATTAACTTTTTGGTATGTTGGTACAATTAATTAATATTTTTATGCGCAGACTTGATTTTTCTGTTGATATCTATTTATTCATATAAACACCTATTTTCCCTGAAGAAATGTAAGAAGTTATAACGCCGGCAGGACATAGCAGGTTTAAGAAGAACCGTCTCCTTCTTAGACAGAATTATGTGTGTAGTGCTGTTTTTAGCTGATGGCAATGCACAGGTTACACTACTGGTGTGGTGAGCATTTAGAAGCACCGGCAATCGCTTAGTATCAGGTGGGCTGTATAAGACAATATTGTGCGATATACGGCGAGTGGTCCAGAACCCAGTTGAAAATATAAGAGCAGGCCTATGCCAAAACTGCAGGTCGTTTATAATGAAACCAACATATATTAGCCATGCATATTTAACCATGCAGTTCAGAATAAAGGGCTTAATTATTATTATTGTAATTAGCAGTTTCATGAATGCATGGGTGTGAATGAACTCCTGAGGTGCACATTGCACAATGTAAGACCAAAAAGAAGCTTGACAAAACATAGTTTTTTTTAATGCGCCAGTAATGGGCACAAAAATGATATCAATGGTTCATTTGCAATATTTCCAACGATTGAATGAGCACTGATACTATATTGTGATATGTGAATCACAATGGTTTTATGAAGCTTTACTTATTTTTTTCTTTTGTGTTTAGGTATTAAATATGTTTGATTGTATATATATTTGTACACAATATATACTGATTTGTAATCAATAAAAGTGGGACTGAATTTGAGCAGTCTCACATAACTTTGGTGTCACTTTAACATACATTTCACATAGAGGTCTGGAGGTATCCAACCCTATGGTAAAATTTAGTAATATCTATTTAGTATTTATTACAAATTTTATTTTAAATTTTGATTCTCCTCTCAAAGGTGAAAATAATTTTATATTCATACTATTACATAGAGGATGAATTGCATGATTTACTTCATAGAATTATAATTTGCATATTTGCATATATGAAGAAGACTTTGATTGTTTGTTTAAATGCAGTAACCTACCGGTTTGAATTGTAAAATTATATTCATCTTAGATTGCTCGTTTATTTAGAGAAGACTAAGGCTATAAAATACTATATGGTAACTCGTAATGAAACTGTAGGGCTCACCTAGTAGGTAAGTTATTTTATATTTAAAACAAAAGGTATTGACTCTAATAATCTTTACTAATATTATGCATTATCATCTATTGCATTTATATGCAAAAGTAACTGTCTGTCTGTTCTGTTACATTTTCATGAATTTTGATGAAGTTTTTTAGTTTAGAGAAGAACATTTTGAGGCTACTTTTGTTAGGAAAATAATACTTGAATGTGGAGTAATAAGGGAGGGAAGTTACAGGCACCAGCTACTTCATAATATCAATAATACAATGTCAAATTTGTTCTATATGTATTGGTAGGCATTAAAAACAATTTCTTAAGGAAAAAAACGCTAGTTTTAAAAAATAAATCTGCAGCACATTAAAATATTTTTTTTTTAAATGAAATATGAAGTTTTGTTTGCCACAAATAATTTGCATCTATAGGTTACCTTGAACCACACAATCTATATTCTGTTTTGCATATGTACATGTAATACTCAGCGTGGTATTTTTTAAAGGCCCCTAATTTTAAGCAAGCATGGTATTTTTAATAAATCCCAATTTCAAGCAAGCATGGTATTTTTAATGGCCCCTAATTTCCAGCAAGCATAGTCTTTTCTTGTCAAATGTTAAATAATGCTTAAGCATGGTATTTTTTTTATAGTTTTAGGTCACACTTAGGTTACTGCTATTGTATTGAAATGGTAATATGATAATAGATATAATAATTATGGGATAAGACTTGAAATTTAAGCTTTAAACACTTATAAGTCAATAACAAATGTATTGTATTTAATAAAGTAACTATTCTACTCCACTTAAGCTGAGTGATGTAAAAAAGTAAATTATTAATTATATAAACATTTATTACTTTTACATTATAGCCCAAATTACTCAGATAATTTTTGACAAAATTATTGGAAATATATATTTTTTTTGTTATAAATATAAATAAAATATAAGTTCAATAATAAATCGCTTATTCTGGCAAACCCTAACTAAAATCACTGTTTATTGTAATTTACTTCATGATTGAAATGAAAAATTACTGTAAATATTTACAGAAAAACTAAATCCCTGAAACAAGAATGAATGAAATAAACTTCCGGAATAAAGAATATGATTAAGATAAATAAGAGATAAGGAAAATAATGAATAAACTATATATGCAGTGATAATAATGTTTACAAGACTTATAGGTTATTTATCAGCTGATGATGCCATGTACATACAACCAGAAAAGTAGTGTGTGAATTTAAAAATATCAAAATAATATTGATGCACTATAGGCCTTGTGTTTGAAACAGTATGTTATAACTTTAAGCAAAGAATGAACCTACCTGAAATTTCAAACAAAATTAATTTAAAGTAATTACACCACCCACAACTAAAACGAATCAATACCTAATTTCGTACATCTGACCTCATCGTAATTTTGAAACTTAATCATACAATACAACTTAAGCTAAACACCATAAGAGCGATAGGAAGTTGAACAATAGTTAGGAGAACCTATGATCGTACACACCTTTCTCTTCCTTCCTTTGTATACCATGGCGAAGGCTCCATGCCCAATTATATCTTGTTTGGTGAATTCATATTCACCCACTTGTACGACTTCCATTTTCACAAGTTTTCCTTTGACTACAGACATTTTTTTAGAGTTTATATTTATTTACAGTCTCGTACAATAAAAGATCAATAACTCATTTGGGGATAATGGATTTTGGAACTTGACTGAGTGCTACATTATGATCACAGTGAGCTACTAATCACTTCCAAGCTTCCATAAAAAGAAATATTTTCACTTTGTATAACACTTAGCGTATCATTATTTTTGTTATACCAAAACACAACACTCAACGAATGCAAAATGAGTAAAGTGATTTTATTTTGTGTTGTTTTGCGAAGTAGTAGTCAATGTTGCTACCAAAGCATACAGAAAACTACCACAGAGTACTTTATTTATAACTGAAAAAAACTACTAAAATAAAAAGCCGTTTCAAACTCTTAAGTAAAATAATAAAGACTTGACATGACGTATTAAATTAAATACAATCTGTCTCGTATTATATTTAGCCAAAATAAAATTATTTAAAATAATAAAATCCGATTGCAGTGTTATTAGAAAATAAAATAATTGTATGTTATGAGAATTGCATATTATCTACGATTTTAATGCTAAGAAAACATAGTGTCGTTTAAGTTCTAACACCAACCACGTAAGTAAATTTTTGGCGGTTTTGACATTTTGATGTCCTTCAAAAGAGATATTGCTAGGGCGGAGGAGGCGGATACGGAGCACATCAGCAGAATTGGCGAGAGACTGATGAGTCTTCCTGCTTGAACTCGTGCATGTTGGTCTCTTGCCAAAGCTGTCCAGGCTAATTTCTGTAGACCATCCCTTCCACCCCTGCAAACTCTTTGCGTCCAACTCGACTTTGGATGACGGGGGCATCGTACCATCGACCATTCCGCGGTGCTACAGCTGGATGCCGGAAGTCCACTTCTTCCGAAGCTCAATGCGTAAAGCACTTCTTTCCCTCGATATTCATAAGTCGAGTGGGCTCGATGGAATCTCTCCCATCGTGCTAAAGACTTGTGCTGGAGCAGTTGGGGCAGCCGGAATTTGCCATCGGTTTTAACGCGCCTTTATCAGCTGTCCTACTCTCTAGGCACCGTCCCGAACTCATGGAAGACAGGTTTAGTGCACCCGATCCCTAAAGAAGGTGACCGCTCGGATCCGTCCAACTAGACCTATAGCCATAACCTACTGCCTGCTACTCAATAACCGACAATACAGTTTCCTTCAGGGTCGTTCAGATGGTGATCTTCTCGTATACCTGACTCACCGGTGGGCACCGGCGATCGGGACCAAGGGGGAGGCGTTGTCAGTCAGTTAGGATATAGCGAAGGCCTTCGATCGGGTCTGGCACAAAGCACTTCTCTCGAAGCTTCCTTCCTACGGGCCTCCCGAGAAATTGTGCAACTGGATCACCAGTTTTCTCACAGACAGAAGCAACAAGGTCGTTGTCGACGGTGCATGCTTGGACTTCAAGTCTGTGAATGCTGGTGTCGCACGATAGCACGGTATCTTGAATACTGGCCGCGCTAACATTTGTCGAGAAAATATCACTGAGAGTCGATCCAAACTTGTGTCTGAAATCGAAGCTTCCTTAGAAGGAGTGATCTGATTGGGGTCGACTCAATCTAGTCTAATTTAACCCAACGAAGATATATAGGTTTGCGTGTTCACCGCCAAAAAGACACCGTTTGTCGTATTACCTCGGTTTGAGAGCACTTCCCTAATTGCCACAGCCAGTATCGGAATCCTTGGTGTCGATATATCGAGCGAAGTCAAGCGAAGCCCTATTGTCCTTTGATGAATTTATGTGAATTGAACCTATATTTAATGCTAACGCTTAATGAAAAATGCAATAAAACAAATTGTACATAGGAAATTGACAAAACTTTTATGTCAATTTCCTTCACTTTTCTATGGAATCGTATTCACTAACCAATTGACGATCTGTTTTATTTTCCGCTAAATCTTTCAAAGCATAACATATATCGCTTAGTTGATATTTAACGGCCTATCGACTCTATCCAGAATTCCCACGTAGTTTCAAATAGCAGTTTTGACTTGAGCCAGCAAAGAGATTTTTCTCCGTGGGTGGTTGTGAAGGCGCGAGGCCCCTGCAAGAGCGAGGCCCCGGGCGGTTGCCCTGCTTGCCACCCCCTAAGGCCACCACTGGGTTCTGCCGCATATGGAATACTGTTCTCATATCTATGCAGGAGAACCCCAGTACCAGCTTCTCCCTCTGAACCGCATTCAACGAAGAGCGACTCAAATTGTCAATTGCCAAGATATTTCAGATCGGCTTGACCCCTTGGCATTGCGTAGAGATGTAGCTTCACTCTGCATTCTCTATTGCTTGTATCATGGAGAGAGCTCTGAGGAATTGTTCGGACTTATACCGTCCGCAGCGTTTCGCCATCGTTCAACGCGACAAAACTTTCATCCCCATCACCTGGATAATTGGCAATCCACCATTGTGCGGTTCTCCAGAAACTATTTGCATCGCACAACCAATCTCTGACACAAATTGTCGCCTGCGGTATTTCTGGACCGATACGACCTTCAAACCTCTAAGAAAAGAGCGTACTCCCAGCTCAAAGGCCGGCAACGCACTTGTGACTCTTGAGTTGCAGGTGTCCTTGGGCGACGGTTGTCACTTACCATCAGGTAGCCCATCTGCTCGTTTGCCCCCTATAATATCAAAAGAAAAAAAAACCAACTACCGGTTGCTTCTGAGAATTAATCGAAAAAAGGTAAGAAATATCAATGTTTCTTTAAAAGTTTGTATTGTTTCGGTTTTTAAGTTATGTTTACTCTTTGAATTCGATATTTATAATTAGAAAAGGGTTTATTTTAGAAAATAATATTAAGAGTGTATCTAAATAATTTACATATAGTCATTTTACCTAGCAACGAAGATACAACTAGGTATTCTAGGTATTTAATTGCAGATATTTCACCAAAAATTTTAGGAAACAATTATATTAGTGGAAGGAGAACAACCGTCTCTAGAAGGACAAATTATAGGAAAATCAATAACACAACAAATGGAAGAAAAACCTGAAAAGAAAGTTAAGAAGTGCTGAAGGAACACACAACTATGTACCGGAATAATATTAGATTTACATGGTCTGATCTGGTCAGGTCATACTAATTTCTATCCGTTTTTGGATTGAACATTCCGAAAAAGGTATGACAAAAAAACCAGAAGTGATAAAATCACCTAAAGTTTTGCAGTTTTTTCACTCTCGTGTAAAGTTGCTATTTTTGACTGACGTGGTGTTAGAACTTAAGCGACGATAAGTGAAACTTAAAATGTCTTAAATTAATAAGATTGGATTGGTTGGATATTATTATTCAAAGAAAATAATAAAGACTGGGAAACACGCTCACAATATATATTTGAATACAAAATGATTGTCTTTTAGGTCACACTGTCCCCCTTATTTAATTTACAATAAATGTCAAACCCTAACGGATCTGTACACACTCAGTACACACAAAGTATACATAGTGTATATGTGTCGAATTTACCTTGAATATACACCGAAAATTTTTTAAAGTCCCGTGAGCTGGAATTTTTTTAAAGTCCAAAAGTTAAATTTTTATAAGTGACCAATAAGACGTGACCATACCAGTGTCTACGTATACCAGCTAAATATACCGCTGAAAAGCCAAAAGAACGAAGAACGCCTGGGGACCGCTTTTTCGTCGGGATCGCCAATGTTGGAGACTGGTCTACTTCATGTGTTGAGATTGTAATAAAAATGCAGTATGACAGTAAGCAAATGCAGTATACAGTGACTGGCTTGATATTATGGTAAATTTGTGTATTACATTAATTAAGTACTTAGAAACGCGTTCGCGTCTAGTTCGTCTTGAGGTATTTTGGTGAATGTGCGTGCGTTCGCCGGCGCCGGCTAGCTGCCAGTGAGTGTGCGCCTGAGGCCATGTGCGCTCCCCTCTTGTCTCTTTGATCCCCGTGGAGTAGTGTGATTCGCAACAGTAGGTAGTGAAAACTACGTGTGTGCTTAGTGTACTCGTGGTGTATATTATGTGTAAACTTGGAGAGTATTAATTCATATACATTTGATCTACACCAATATCTATACTGTCACCGGAGTATATTCACGCATAGTTATATGAAATTACACTGCGCATAGTGCCACAGCGAGTTTTCGCTAAGTCATAAGATATCATCAAGCTTACGCGGTGTAGGTATACTTATTTTTTATTTCAATATATTCAAATATCCCAAGTAAAAACCTAAGAATCTAAGAATAATTTTTGTAGATTGAATCAAATATTCTGCAGGTATAAAGTTGGATTGTTTCACACTTATGAAATACTTTTCGGTCTACGTTAGTAATTGTAAGCCTCTAAAATTTTTTCCTAATTGAGACTTTGAAAAAAAAATTAAGTGTATACTCGGTGTAAACTTACGGTATATGATTCGAATTCACACCGAGTATATTGGGTGTATTTTTTTCTATACTCAGTGTGTGATCAATAAACACCAAATATACCTATCGTATTCTCCTAAGTATACACCACACTGAGTAAACACCAAATTTATACCGAGTATATACGGGTCGCTAGGGAACAATGTAATTTAAAACGTAAATTAACTTCAATATTTGACTAATCACCCAATATAATTATGTTTTTAAATCATCATCCTCCTCACCGTTTTTCCCAACTAAGTTGGGGTCGGCTTTCAGTCTAACTACGATACGGTCAAACTTCGATCCATCAGACTTCCACAACCCAAGTACTAGGCAATATCGGAGTTCTGTAGTTAGAACAGGTTGTCGGATTTTTAGGGCTACAACCCGTAACGATTATTACCTTTGTAAATAAATCTACAAAATATCATATTCACCTACATTAATTTAATTTTTTTTAAATCCTATTCATTTCTCTTACGTGTGTACATTGGAGATTTAGTGTGATTTCAAATTTTTATAGTTAAAATCCATAAATAAATGTATTTTCTGAGTTGAATAATAATCTAATAAAATACAGGTGTAAGCAAGTTCTGTTAATTCTTTTTATTAAGGAATGACAGTTTTCTAGTTGTAACAGTATTATCTACTATTCTAAAGTAGTTTATACTTCTGGCAACATTTCTTTAATTGAGTTTTGTTATTGCTAACATTAATAACCGCTCGACGCTCTCTACTTATTTTTTTAGAGTACCGTGATTTTCTACTTCTTAACTCTTAGTCTCTACCAAATCGCTGGGATCAAGTACAAAGAGCACGTAGATAATTGAATTGTTCTTCCGTCTTATAGTATGTTATAATAATAATCAAGATAAATTTTTGAAGTCTTTATTCGTATTATGAAGTTCATAAAATAAATACGAAAGTTTTGATATTGCTTTATTTCATGTAAAATTTAGGGAATTGTTCATTATGATCAATGTATCTATATTAGTTTAATATGGATAGTAAAGGCAATAAGACCCGTAATCTATTTATTTATTGGCCAGTAACAACAACATAATGCAGAAATAGAGCATTACCAATGTAATATCATTTCACTACATTTGTGACTATCTTTTTTGATCACCCAAATCTTCAATACTGTCTTCGTCAATCTGAAAAAAGAGTTTTTTGTTATTTCCTGTATATTTATAATCTTGAAGTCTGACAGTAGACAACATAAATTAGTTACCTCAGGCCACTTTTCAGGAATAAAATCAAACAAATCATCTTTTACATCTCCCTGGATCACAATCTCATCGTCACCAGTGACTGAAGAACCGCAAGCAAACTTTGTGCCAAAGAACTTAGCTGCAACCTTTAAATCAATATCTGCAAATAATGTAAAGTGGATTTTTAACAAATTCTCATTCCCTAATAAAAATAATCTGTGTAATGAAATGAAAACCTGTTTTGTCATATAAACTAACAATTTGGTATATAACCCAGTTTACACATTGATTAGGGCAAATCAAAAGCATTTTTGTTATCACTTTAATGTTGATTTTGGATGAAATTTTGTTGTTGTAAATTAATGTATTCCTCACTCGAGCTAAATTGTATACAAACTAGCTTTAAGATATGGATGATAACATATAAGAAACAATAAACAAATAGGAAACACCTAATTGAGTAAATTACCTCTATTAGCACTATCATAGTCTGTTTTTAAATCTACACTAAATCTTTAAGAAATAAACAGTTGTGAGGAATAAACTTATAATTCTATAAGATAAAATTAGGTGACATAAAAACAAAACCTCATCTTATTTTCCCATATCTCATATAATCAATCACCAAGTACTATACAAACAGAAGTTATTAACATAAATTACTTCTGTTAGTACTATTCAACTGACAAAGTTGTACCCTATTAATTCATGATATGCTTTTAGATACACATAATAGGTAAAAGACTTCAAATTAAAAGTAATTACCTACCTTATTATCAAAATTACTTCTATTAGCATTGCTTTAATGGTTTTTGAATCTATTTTACTATTCAGGTCTAAATAAAAACCCATAATGTCGTAAGTAACTATAATGAGAAGATACAAACCAAAAGTGCTAAGCCCAGATACTACAGTAACAGATTTCTTCTTGCCACGAGGGGCACGAGAGACTTGCACTAGTTTGGGCACATCTTCCTTCTTCTTTGACTTCAGCATGCCTTTACCTCCACGCTTCTGAGGCTTTTTTTTTTCTTCACCACCTGCGTTCTCTTCTTCATCTGAAAATTTTATATAGAGAAACTGTAATAGATATCTTAATAGATTCAGCAATACAAACTAACTTGATGTTCAACGATGGTATACATATTAATATAATTAAATCTAAGTTCGTAGTTGTGGCATGAATGTTTAATATTAGATCTTAAAACAATTTGCAAATAACCTAACTTCAGCTGCGTTATTCCCGTTTAAACTTACCGATTTTTACTTTCTCAAACTCTGTCGGTAGGTTCTTTTCAAGCCATTGCTTACATTTGTCATACTCTGGATAGTATTCACAGTATTCTATTGGCATAGAACAATTTCCACAATACTGAACTTTAATTGGATAGGTTACACCTTCACGGGGACCCATAGATAGGTCTCTTTCACCCATTTTGACTTTCTACTAGCTTATAAAAAATAGTATAGCATGCTCTAGTCTAGAAGGATTAAACTAAGAAATGGAAGAGCTCAGATAAACTTTAATTGATTTATTTTACAAACACTGCAACTTCTCCAAAATTGCAATTACGGTCTTTTGACAAATTTGACACTTTGACATTCATCATATTGACATATGATGAGACCCCTTATTTTTAAAGTTTGAATACACACTTTTTGATCAGAATGTCATGCTGTTTCATACCACTTTATAGGTTTATCCTCTAATGGTGGGTTTACAAGCACGCCACGCAGCCAACGCACTTACTTATTCACGCAAGCATGCACAAACAGCCTGTTCACATACGTGTGCCGTGCTCGTTGAATGTCGGTTTAACGCGAGCGTGTAAACGCCCCATAATAGCTTAGAGTTTCTTTCATGAATTACAATAGCAGATTGCTGAATTTTAAGTCATTTGCTGTTTCATTTCTGATGATACTGATCTTTATACTGAGAGGCTTAGAGTAACAAGAGTAGCTAGGATTCTGTACAGGTGTACAAAGTAAAGGTGAGGTAATATTTTGGAAACCTTTTGCCAATGAATATTTGACTTATTTCGCTAGGTTGGTTTTGAATTTTTGACGTGACAACGTCTTATAAATTGGTTTGCCGGGTGACACTTCAAGAAACTGCGTTACGCTCCGCTCACGTTATGCGCTCACAATGAGAGCGAGTGAGAGGCACGCGTCCCTTCCACTCGGGCATGGTTAGCCCGCCTAAGAGCGAGAGAGACAGACATAAAATGTTTTAAATATAATTCTTTGTATAAATAAATGTTTTAAATTGTTACTATTATTTCATCCTTCTTCCTACTATACGAATGAATATTCACATTAAAATTATTTTACCACTCAAAGTCGTTGTCACGTAAAACTTTCGCCCGTATACCGACTTTACAGGCAACCAATTTTTTATAAGGTAATTTTTGGATTAATCTGGAATTCCGTACACACCACCAACATCATTGGTATTAAATACCTATAAATAGTTTTATTGATGTCAGATGGGATACGAAAATTTTAATTTATCGGTTATTTTTAAAGCATAGTTTGTCAGTCTCAAAATAATATGTAAATATCACGAATTTTCCTGAAATTGTTAGTGCTTTACGGGATCTCCACGGAAGCTCTTGTCGTCCTCCTTCACTCTAATATCGAAGTGACTCAACGCAAGTTTTACCAACTTTTTGTGTGGCCCAACATTTGTCTTGTTGTCTAAATTGTTTTCCAAAATATACCTGATAAGTTTGTTTTACAAAATCATTAAATTTATATCCTTTGTTATTATTATTTGTTATTTTTAAAAAGACAACTCCCGCATTAGGAATTACTCCTGTGTCGCGGGGGACTTTACAAACATACAAACAAAGGACACAAAGAACACCCAGAATCGGGTGGGAATCGAACCCACGACCTATGGCATAGCAGTCAGGGTCACTAACCATAGGCTGGTCGGGGTTATTAACATAAGTCTTGCGTGTGCGTGAAGAACTCATCCTTTTTTTAACAATTATCTTTGGTTTTTTTATCGTGAGAAATGAGTCAATTCAAACAAATTTATTTATATATAATAATAATCATATGTACCTACCCAAATTGACTCCATAAACTTTTTTTTGTTCCCCAGTGTAGATAATCGATCTCTTCCCAAAATCGAATTGATTGGATCGATGTTGTTGGCGAGATACAATGCGCGGGACTTGCAAATCAGTACAATGGCAGCAGCAGTTTTGTGTGAACTGTCTAAAATATTTTGTCAGCGTTACTGCATGCGATGATCTTTTATTACAGAAACTATTATTTTAATAAGATTCATGCATATATTATGTAGGTATACTCAACAGATGGATGAGAAAAGCCATCCTGGCCGCAGTCTCAATCAGGGCAGCTAAAGTGCAATTCTGTATCTGACTGTCAAGTCAAATCGGTTTATGTTATTACGTGTTTGAACTAATAACCTGTGTCGTGTTGTGAAAGTGTGGCAAGCAGCTAGCATGTTCTTAACAATATTATAATCCTACTTTCTACTAATATTATAAACGCGAAAGTTTGTAAGTATGGATGGATGTTACCCTTTCACGCCAAAACTACTGAACCGATTGCGATGAAACTTGGTATGTAGATAGCTGGAGACCTGGATTAACATATAGGCTACTTTTTATCCCGATATTCCCACGGGATTGGGACTTACGCGGGTGAAACCGTGGGACGCTGCTAGTACATAATAAGACTGGCCTGTTGGTCTAGTGGTTAGTAACCCCGACTGCTGAGCCAGAGGTCGTGGGTTCGATTTCCACCAAGGACAAATAATTGTGTGATGAACATGATTGTTTGTTCTGTGTCTGGGTGTAATTTATTTCTAATATGTATGTACTTATTTAGAAATATATATATATGTTTATCAGCAGTCTGGTTACCATAGTACAGGCTCTGCCTAGTTTGCGATCAGATGGCCGTGTGTGAGATGTGTGAAGTTATTATTATATTATTATGTCATAGTTTGTAGACAAATAAAGAGATCCACTACAAAACTACTAAATGTATTTTTATAAAATCTCACAATTCTTTGAACACAAACCATAATGCACAACCCACATAGTAAAATTAAATCTCTCATAAGGTTAGTTATTGTTAAATCACTCTATTAAATATGACGAGCCCTTTTGACTCTTTTTTTTTTTTTTTTGTGCGTGTGGAAACCCCCTCGGGCCGTCACCCCACCGGGGTTTTCGGTGGGGCGGTGTGTCGGAATCGAACCGACTAAAACCACACGGTGTGCCGTACTGCGCCTTAAGTAGGAGGGATCCGGGAACAGCTTTTATTAAGACATCCGGACCCCCCTAGCGCCTGCCCGCAAAAGCGCGGGCACCACCTCCGTGTAAAAACTTAAAACCTCTCAATTAGGCGACGTCCAGGCACACGCGGACGCCGCCTCCTCGCGGGGGGCCACTATAGCGGGTGGAGGGGAAAAGCCGTAACGTCCACCCGCGGCCACACTCAGGGCGGCATGAGGCGCTGGTAAGCGCGCCTCCGCCGCCCGGTTCGCCGGCGGCGAATCAAGTCCGAGTGGAAGTCATCCTCCCGGACCCTTTCCGCCGCCTCCTTCTGTGAGATGACTTCCTCACAGAAGGTCGCGACCGCGGCAAAATTCCTGTCGCTACCGGCCATGGAGCGTATGACGGCCGGTAGCGAGAGATCCTCTCCGATGACTGCAGTGAGGGCCCGGCGCTGCGTTGCCCAAGCAGAGCAGACCGCCAGCGTGTGCTGAGCCGAGTCCTCACTGCAGTCGCAGTGGTGACAGGCGGGACTCAATTCCCTCCTAGCGACCGAGTGCAGGTACTTCCCGAAGCAGCCGTGCCCGGAAAGAACCTGCGTCAGTCGGAAGGAAAGGGTCCCATGCTGCCGCCCTGCCCACTCGACGATGACCGGCTGGAGCGCCTCCACGGCGGCAAAGCCAGCACGTGGAGCCTCCAGCCGGGATGACCAACGAGCCATGGTGGCTCGGCGAGCGGCCTCACGCCATTCGCGTACCTCTTCGGGCGGGGGCCGACTGCCGCTTCCCGTCCGCAACTCAGCCGTTCGCCGATATACTTCGGCGAGCACTTCCGCCTCCAAATCCCACGGGGAGTCCCGGCCAACGCGCACGCCGCCTCCGTCGACACGGTGCGGTATCCGCGTATAGCTCTAACCGCCATAACCCTCTGAGGGCGCCAGAGGCGCGCCCTATTCTGGGCGGTCAGAGCCTCCGCCCACACCGGTGCACCGTAAAGTGCCATTGACCGGACAACCCCCGTGTACAGCCGTCTTGTAGCGACGCTGGGCCCAACCAAATTGGGTAAGAGTCGCCCAAGGGTGGACGCAGCGCCGAACCCTTTTGACTCTAGCACAACCGTATCATCACTTCGTCGCCGCGTCGTCGTACTCCACGACGAGATCATTGAGATCACGTATCACGTGATAGAAATAGCCGTTGACGTCATTGAGATCTCAACGACCACGGGTTTGAATACTTTTTAAAATAGTAACGTAGTCGTTTTTAGAAATCAAGTAATTAAATACTATGAATGGACATTCTATTTTATTATCTTTGTCGCCACTGTTGTCTTCCTTATAACAATGGTCACCCTTAACATCTTTAACGTCTCTTCCAATTTGTCTTTTAGATTCAAAGTAAGCAATTTCTAATAATATCATTTATTAATTTGTAGTTTTTACATATTATTACAGATCTTTTATAACATTAATTAGCTTAAAATATAGGGTGCCTGTACTAGGGTTAACCTGTGCCACAGGCGGTAAGTGCACTTACAGACTTTTATTACATTATGAAATTATTTAATTGTAACAATATTTACGAAACATACATGTCTAACAATATAGGAACATTAACTGTGAGACTATTATTTATTTAACAACAGTAATTAAATAAATATTCAGTCTGGTTGTAATTTAATCTTTGCAGATACTGACTGACAAGATTCTTTGCTTTAAAATAGTTTAGGTCGTTTATGGATGTCTTTTTATGTATCCTGCTGTAAAGAAAAGGACCCAAAAATGCAAAAAATCTATTTGTGAATACAAACCTCGATTCCGAAAGTGTGGTACAGACAATATCTTTCAGTCTCTTTGTGTTGGTAGGGTTAGTGTTTATGTTAGTCGTGTGTTGTTTTAATACAGTGTACATTATAAATAGTTGGCGGACAGGTAAAATGTTACATTTTTGATACAATAGTTTTGTAGGAAAACAAAAAGGTAGGCGAAATGCTACTCTTAGGAGTGCTCGCTGTGCTCGTTCAATAGTTAACTTCACCGTTTTTGAGGATCCTCCCCAAGAGGTGATGCAGTACTGAATTACTGACTGGCATAATGCTTTGTCAATTTGTATTAAAGGTTTTGTTATGCTAAATAGCGCAGTTTTTTAAATACGAATAATAATTTACAAGTTCTGGAAGTTACAACGGCTATATGTTGTTTAAAAGATAGAGTTTCATCTAATATAATACCCAAGTACTTAATGTTAGTTGTGTTATAAATAAGAGAGCAGTTGCAAGCGTGATTCACGGTACTATAACAGTTATGTGCATACAAATATGTGTGGTTGTGATGTAAATGGGTTTCATTTTTACGCATATCAAATTTTATAAATTTCGTCTTATCAGTGTTCAGGGTGAGAAGGTTATGTTTAAGCCAATTATTAACCACACTGTGCATATTCGTGGCCTTCCGTATCGGTGTTGGCGGAGAAAAGGAGCGCCGTGTCATCTGCATATGAAATAATTTTGCCGTGTGATCGATTTATATTACAAAGACCATTAATGTACACTAGGCAAAGGGTACTTCCAATTGACACATTGGTACCTATCGTGTAAATAGTCATGTGAGAAGTTTTAACTGTGTGCCTCTTATTCCTAAAGCATCCAGTTTCTTAAGGAGTATTTTGGTGGACACGGTTTCAAAGGCTTTTGCAAGGTCAAGGAAAATGCCAATGACCTGTTTACGCTTCCCAAGCTCCTCCTCCTCCTTGCTTACCATTAATTCATCGATAAGGATCAACCCTAATTCAAGGTTACACCCCAGGAGCAGTAACTACAGCTGCGTATTTATTAAGACCTCCATTACCCTTGAGAGACGAACAAATTTTGAGTACATTCTACAAGCCGCGATCGCCTCTCAGAGCAGGATTAAAAATTTTCTTTTGGGCCACAGTGCCCAACCATATGATTGGATATAGTGCCCACACCATATGAGATCTAGAACGCACATTATGTAACATTTTATTAACGACGAAAAAAAATGTGGAGATTCTCAATTCGACCGTACATAGCTATGTTTTTTATGTATGTTCAGCCCTCACTTCGTTATTTATGAACCGACTTTAATGATTCTTTTTTGTAAGATAGGATATACCTCAAGGGTGATCTCATGTCAAGGAATTCAGGATTTGATGATAGGATCCTGATAAAATTGAGAGAAACCCTCGGAAATTGTAGGCCCGAATAGTGTTTACTGTGCTGTTTACTTTTCATCACTTAATCAGGTATTTGCGTTTAGGAATCATCACATCATGAAGCTGAGCCGATGATGGAAATCTTACCTTTCCTAAACAATTACAAGTTAGATATAAAACTGCGGTTTTAGTGCCAGATACCACTTAATAAGTATGCTTTGAAGAAAAGACATGTCATAGCGTTTTAAATGTGTTAAAAGATAGTAGCCACAAAAAATCATTAAGTAAAAAAAACTTTTTAACAAAAATTTAACATTAAAATTACTAAAAAGAAAAAGTAAATAAACCTTTTAAGACTAGAGTATTGAGCTTATTTACATAAACCATCAAAATTAAACTAATTTTGAGTCGGCGCTAAATAATAAAATGATTAATTTACCTACGCAGAGCCTTTTCCATTTCTACGTACCTACATATGAAAATTTAGATAATTATTAAATTTGATAGTTTATGTAAATAAGCTCAATATTCAAGACTTAAAAGGATTTTTTTTTTTCTTTTTAGTTATTTTTCGTCGGTTTAATTTTTTGTTAAAAAGTTTTTTTTTGCAATAAAGTGCATAGGTGCATAGTGCATTGTACGGACGGCCCATGTACATATTATATTATATATTTTCTTAAGAGAAGATAAAAGGAAATTGATGTACTGCGACGATCATTACTCTAGTTACACGTTTCTGTCAATACAATTTTAATACAATGATAAAATAAAAACACACTTTTAGGTAAAAGTATCAATTTACTATTTAAATTCATTAATATCGATACAAAATTCACATTAGAATTAAACGCTTTGGTATAAACCTAGGTAGGTAGTGCCTGGAGTTTTTTCAGGTTGTTTACAATTTCTATTATTTCAGACTACTTGGTTTGCTTTTTGTATTGTGTTAAAAGGATATATAAAAATATTTGTTATACAGTTAATGCTTGCGAAGGTCAACCAACTATTACTAGAGTAGTGTAGTAGTTACTGTAAGTAAGCCATTTGGCATTCCATCTTTACTTTCAAACGGGCTCAATTGTAATAGGCATGTTCGTTTACATATCTACTGTACATGTCAAGTCCATTCAATTGCTTACACACGGTCGAACGTGGTACGGAGGGCCCAGACAACTGGTGTGCTCTGTAGTAAATATACTTATTCGCGCCTTGGTGAAGTATACGGAGTATTGGAAGGATTCACCCATTCAGAGGGTCACTACGCTCATATGTATTTTTTAGAGCGAAGTTCCTATCGCATGGCACACTTCAGACGCTCGGCGGATGAGGGCTAGCGAGAAAAAAGTGTTCACGCAACGAAAAATGCTGACCGGGAGTTGATTTATTTTATTTACATCATCTGTGGATTCTTTGCGATACTACTGTAACTTTGATGTGATGGTTGTACACTATTTATCCATATTATATTAGTTCGAGCAACTTTCACAGATGGCGCAATTTTAATTTCGAGTTTTTGCAATATTTACTATATTTTAATACAATTTATTATATCTATTAAATATATTTATATATAGCGAAAGGAACTTCTTTCCAACCGGGTCTTAAAGACATCTCGCATTTACATTTTTTTATGTCAAGCAACGTGGGTCACACATTACTAGTATTCTTGTTAACCCCTCCAGCTAAGCTAAATGCTTGTGTTAAGAAAAGTGGGTTCACGACGGTAGTGCACTGGTTGGGGTGCGAACCCGCAACTACTTGAACGCAAATCTGACGCCTTAGCCGTTACGCTACCGCCGCTTATCCGCTTATATGTTCGTATCTATCGATATTTTAAATTATTATGTATCCTCCAGTACGAAGTTTGTCCGATCCACTGTGCACATAATATATAAGTTGCCTGTCAGGCGCCGGTTATCTATTACGAACAGCGGTAATGGTCCAAGCGGATTGACGTGTCCATATAGCGTATTCGATCGTCTGTTAGCATCTTCGTTCCAATTACCTACACTCGTTGAGGTTGTGCATTGCTCTCCAATGTATTTTATATACATATTTCTTTCATTTCATCACTACGAAATAATTCATCACGAAATTATCTACATGTAATTTATGTGAAACATTAGAATGCCCTTTGTATTTATTTTAAGGTGATTAGGTATATACAATTCGTGGACATAGGGTTACTCAAAAGATTTATATGTCGTTATATTCAATATTCATATCTAACAATCCAATTACCGTGGAGTCATTGCTTCTGTAATTATATGGTAAGAAAAGTGTGAATGAGCTCATTTGACGATTTTAGAAGTTAAAAACGGGACTCTTAGTCACAGATGGTCTTTTAATTATAAAAGAACATAAAACTGTCTCTTGAAGAAGAGTTTTAATAATTGAGGAAGCTATGCTTTTTATTATTTATAGTCAAGAAGCTGCGCTTTTCTGTATCAATTCTATACTACACTAGGGTGTTGCTGGTGATCAAATCTCCTACCTATTAAGGTATACTGTAAAGTTATTGTTCAACGTTGCAAACTTTAAAACCAATTTTGAAATTAAAGTTTATGTTTCGTCTTCGTCTGATTGCATAATGGTGCGCAGGATTAACTAGTAGAATAGTAGTTCACTTTATGGTAAAGCTAACCAATAATAACGTTCGGAAGTGTTTGAAATAGTTGCGTCCATTTCTTACCATAAGATACTCTATCAAATTCTAACAGGTGGTTACATTATTCATAGATAAAAAGTTTAGCTTACAATTCTCATAAAATGGTGTAACAACTATCTATACAAGTAACAAAAAATGAATTTATTTTTAAAAACCAATTTTTTTACAATTTAAATATATATTATTGAAAAATTGGGAAAGAACTTCAGATTAAAAAGAAACATGATTATGAAGTTACATAATAGATGTAGGTAGGTAGGTACTATATGTATACATATACTTACCTATATTTATGAAGAAGATAGAAATACGTGACCAAAATATTGATTAATAGAGTTCGACTGCAATAAAATTTGGATGATATAGGTAGGTACTTGTAGCGCTGATAGCAAGCATAGATAGATGAATTAAGTAGGTAGTATATTCTTCCACCAAAAACGGCAGCATCGCGGAAGTGTGTCTATGGCGTGTGTTCCAATTTTGTATGTCATTATTAGACATGGCACACCGATGACGTAGTTAACAGTTGCTTCCTCATCGCGCCGCGTCGCGTTTGGTGCAAGTCCTCTTCCCAGCATTCATTACGCAGATGGTGTTGAGCGCACACTTGCCATCCACAAACAGTGCCTTGCACAACCTAAGTAACATTTATAATTATCTACTAAACTGATCATGGCATTGGCTAAAATTATATTATTCCACCAATGATAACTATTGTATAAAAATCTAAATTCATCCCATTTTTCTAAAGAGGTTTTTATAATTTATTACAACTAAGTGAGTAGGTTATTTTAATGCTACGCTAATACCTACATTGCAGTCTATTTTCTATACATCTATAATACTGTCATGTTTTTTATCGGAAGCTTTGAGTTTTTCTTGCATTTGTGTTAACATATCTTGCATGCGTCGGATCTGAAATTAAAATAAGTTGTTCGTGTTTATTCTACGCTCTATAGGCTGGTTACAAACAATCGTTTCACATCCTCTTAACAAATAAAAGGAACATTCTAGTGTCGAGGCAGTCGAGGTGATTATTTATAAAATGCCCAACCCTGTCAACCAATAGATGTAGATTCTGTATTAATTTCATGGAGGACATTTGTTTCAGTTGATCACATTTTTGTTGTAATTAGACTTAAGTTTATACCTACATATAAAAAACATTATTAACGTATGAAGGAATTTTCTCAATGGTTCTAAGGATACAGAGGGGATCTATGCGATATCTGAAATATATTTACCACAATGGTGTGAAGTTCTGCGATGATCTTTAATAGCCATACCTTCGGTTTTATACCGCTAAAAAATAGTAGGTATATCTGTTTATAAATCTAGAAATAGCAGTGGTTTTAGTTTCACCTAATAGGTTATCTAGAGTCGATTTTCCTGGCAAGGTATTGAATTTTTCATGATCATGTTGATTCGACATCAAACACAAAAAAAAACTTTTACAAATAATATACTATCTTGAAGCCGAGATATGTTCCTGAATTATTTTAAACCATAAAAATTGTTTTATTTTAAATATGCCATATTTCAATTTTCTTTTGCAAATGCTGAAGTATGTTTCTAATACGTCTCGTTCGAACTTTTGCACCATGCTGGCACGACAAAGACAAGCTATAGACAACTATTTTTCTGAGCTTGACTGATTCTATAGTGTAAGGTATTAAAGGCATCGAGATATTAATAATAACTTAGTGA
This sequence comes from Euplagia quadripunctaria, assembly GCA_963859945.1. Lineage (NCBI taxonomy): Eukaryota > Metazoa > Arthropoda > Insecta > Lepidoptera > Erebidae > Euplagia > Euplagia quadripunctaria. Next base: position 14,812,266 of record OY982570.1, read on the forward strand.
TTAAAGGATGTTTTTCACGTCACGAATTTTTACAGTGTGAATGAATCTCACTGAAACTTTTGGCATGAGCAGAACTCTCGTAAACTATGATTCATTCGGTTGTACAAAAGCTTAAGCTAAAAGTGTTAAAAGTAATAAAAGTATTTACCTCTTCGTCCTTTTGCAATAACAAGCGATCGGTGTCCGTAATAACTACTTCATTGTTGTTACCCATAGAGTCTCTCTTTAGTTTTCTAAAAAAATAAACCAATCCATTACTAAGTCTCTTCAGGGGTCAAAATAGTAGGTAGTAAACGCACAAATAAGATAATATGTAGTTACTAAGTTAATAAATTATATGACTACCACTAGATAACCGTATCTATTTCACTTAATAAGAATAAGTACATTAGATAGAATTTAGCGATTCGGAGGTCGCGAGATCAGAATCCGACTCCAAGAGCTATTGAGGTGAACCCCTTTTATTTAGCACGAGCAATTTAGCTTCGTTAGTAGGGTCAGCGAGAAATATTGTTAATAGGACAACGTTTTCTTTCGTTGCAGACAAAACTGTCGGCTTAAAAACAATCACACCCTGAACAATATTTACAATTTTATGGTAATACTATGTGATTCCATATGAGGGCTTTTTTTTAAAGTCGTCATGTACCTATTGTGTAAATTTAAAAGTAAATTCTTTACGGCATGATATGATTGTTGATTCATTTCCTTTGTGGGTATGCGTAAATGTAATGTAACATCACACTAATTACGGGCTAGAAGAAGGAAAATACATGTGTATACTTTGATCTGTCTAAGTATTTTTGTTCAACAAAACTTATCATATTCATGCCATAGGGAATTTATTTTTAAATTTACACAATAGGTATAAGACGTGTGTATCAAACAATGTGACACTTGCTTAAGTCACTGAAAGGGCATAATTCTAGCATACAATTAGGTACAATAAGAAGTTTGGAAAAAAAGAAATCTATCCGTTTAAAAGTTCGCATTGTCAGATAAACCCACAAAAAATAACACATTTAACAATACCTAAATCGTTTTATGATAATTTTAAATAATATGATCAGCTATCATAGTCAATCAGCATCGTGATTCAGAATTAGGACTAGGAGGAAAGGTTTACCCTCTTTCCCGCATGGCATGTTGAGATATCTGTGAAATGCATTGAGCTCGGAAATTCTCGTAGTGAACATCTTGCGTCACATCTTTCAGATCTTGCATGTGCGTGGAAATCAGCATCGTTCGAAGCTTCGTGAAGTCCGAGTGACGAGGATTCTCAACTGTGCAGAAGATAGATTAAGGATTGTAATTATTTATATCCTGTATTAGGTACTTATTTAGATCTACATTGTGCCTTTTAATTACGAAAGTCACACTTAGTCTTTAACAATACGAATGATGCTTCGTACTTATTTACACTTCTAATTAATTCGTTATCGTATCGGCAAAACTAGCCACTTTAATATAAAAATGTGAATCCACACATACTCGTAATATACATATTTTATTTTGCTATTACGTCTAATCGTCGATGGTAGTAAGACAATATATTTCTATAAGTACTATTTCTTTTTGGTAAGCGAACTTTTTGGTAAATCGTTAAACACATAATACGTGTAAGCAATAGGTATCCCTTTCATTAACTTCTTAACTACCCTTCCCTTTCGATGTACTCCCAATTTTCCCATCAATAATTCCCTAAGTGTCCGGTTGACGACAATAGGCTTTCCTCCAATTACGTGAGTAGAACCAAATTACAGTCGGCAAACTGTGGGTGTTTATTACACCTCTGCCTACCCGATATCGACGCGAGTATAATAATATGTATGTACGTATGTATGTGTATGAACGTGTGTTGTTCTTATTTTCCCTGCTTTGAGGAAATTGCTGATGACGACAGTCCTGCATGTGTATAATACGAGTAGACAGTACCACAATTACGTCAACGCCAATCCACCTTATCAAACAATCTATTACTCGGCCTCCCGTCGGATGTGGAAGTTATTTACTATGTGGTTATGTGTTGTGCTTCTGAATACGTACAAATGATAAACAATGGCATGTGATGTCGTCAGATTAGTTTGGGGCCGCAAGCTATTTTAGTGTACGTTTTATCAAACATTTAACGTTTTACGTGTACGTGCAACGTACCAGTCGTTACAATTTCCAATAATTAATTTTTTTCTTGTTTGCTATGAATATTACCTTAAGTGTTTTGAATTTGAGAAAATATGTCAAAATAGCAGTCGCTAAAGACATTCATGTAAGTGTTAATGCCCTTGAAAATAATCAGTACGGTACTCACCGTGTGCTATAAATTTATCACAATCTGTCTTATCATTGCTTTAGTAATAGAATGGCCGCTGCTAAATATATCTAGCCGTTAACAAAGTTTGCAACGAGACGCCTGTCTTATAATGTTTACGAAGTGGTAAAAGTTTAAATAAAACATATTTAGTAGATGTGTAAGTTGGGACTTCATGGAGATAATATTTATATAGTACAATACGTTTTTCGGTTACAAATTATAATAAAATAAATGATATTTTATAGGTTGGAAGCGATTGATTTTTCTGAAAAAAAATTTAAGCAAGTGATCTACTTTTACACACATTCTATTATTTTAATTATGTGAACTGCTCCTTTAGATGTCAAATAGGAGTATTTAAAACAACTTAGTAAAGTAGAATAGTGTAGTATCAAACTATGTAATTGTTTGCGACGACTGTACTATGTGACTACCGTGTGTGGCAGCTATGAATCAAAATGGTGATATAGGTGTGGGGTTTTATATCTTACAACTCCTTAGGAAGGTTACATAGGTTAAGGTTACTATACGTATAATTTTTTTTTCTAAATTCTTGACCTTAAACTTACCATCGACAATCCCCCATGGATACTGACGCCCACGCACCCTTTTTCCGCCCACTTCAAGCACAACGTCCGAAGCTACTACAGCAAACGGAGCCGCGGCTTTTAACTCCCGATCTTGTTGTTTGAATTCCTCGTCTTCGTCGCTATCGCATTCGGGAAACTGATAAACCTGATGAACAACATATAATAACTAGAGAACATGTTATTAGCATTCTAACTAAAGGACATCATTGAAACATTGCAAGACGAAAAAAAGTTAGTTACTTGGATCTTATTAAGAAAAACGTTATTTGGTTGTGAGATTGTTGTACATTGAAGAACTACACGAATGTGTTATATTTATAAGTTTTGTTTATTTCGCTTAGTTGTTCATATCAGTAAAAACATTTATTCTTATAATTGCAAAAATGTTAATGTTTATATAAAAAGTACTCTATTAAATAAATCATTTAATTTTCTTTATGCTCGTGAGTTTCTCATCTCTACTTTACATTTAGCAGCTGCAGTTTTTTTACAACTTAATATTCAACAACATTGTCCACTGCTGGGCAATGACTTCCAAGAAGATCGGTTGGAAGCGGCCTGCATTCATCGACGGCCTGCGATCTTTACTAGGTCGTTCGTCCATCTCGTTAATGGATCTGCGCCGGTCCGTGGTCTAAATTCGGGAACTTTTTCGGCCCATCGACCACCCGTTCTATGTGCTATGTGCCCTGCCCATTGCCACTTCAATTTGCTGACCCGTTCTGCTATATCGGTAACTTTCGTTTGTCTGTGTATCTCTATTTCTTATTCGATCGCGCAGTGAAACGCTAAGCATAGCCTTCTCCATAGCTTGTTGAGCGTGAAAAAATTGTTATTACATTTTTTTTACAACATCGAGAAAATTTTGTCTTTATCTTTGACTATGGGCTACTCCTATCAGCAGATAACAAGAAGTGTTATTAATGTATATGACATACTTGTATTTGATTTTCATCCAAGTCGTTAAGTATGCGCGTCTTGAGTCGTTTCACCTCCGCCGCAGTGAGGGTATCTGCTTTTGCTATCACCACAACGATATTTACCTTGCGGTGAAGGCGTTTCATCATTTCCAAGTCAACTTGGCGAAGGCTGTAACAATTATTACAACTTATTAACCACAGGTGATGGAACTATTAACAAATTGTTTATCTGTTGCTCTGACACGCTGTCACAATATAGGTAGTACATTCGATTGCCACGCCGAGGGTCGCGGGTTTTATTCCCGCTTAGTGCAAATATTTTTACGTCTATTTGCAATAGTCCGGGTGTTTCTATGTAAATGTATGTAAATAACAAAAAAATATATACACGAGTATGTATGTTTATCGTTATATTATATACGTAATACGTGTAAGCAATAGGTATCCCTTTCCTTACCTTCTTAACTACCCTTCCCTCCCAATATACCCCCAATTTTCCCATCTTTAATTCCCAAAGTGCCCGGTTGATGGCAAAAGGCTTGTTTATTACGTGAGTACGACCAAATTACAGTTGGCAAAATGTGGATTGAACTAGAATCCATAGTACTAGCTCAGCTTAGTTCGGGCCTAGATACCGCTGTGTAGGATGTGCAAGACACGGTAGGATCACTCAGTCTGTCACAGCCAATTTGCTCCTAATTTACGGATCAATTCCTGTGATCCAAACGCAGATGTGAAACGTAAATAAATGCATTTTGAATATGGGGTTCAGTTTTGGGGGTTTTAACTATCCGATATCCGGTCAACCTTGAGGCTAGATAGCCTGACATCCGGCCGTCGGATCACGAATAATGCAACATAATTTAGAACAACTACGCGAGGTTTGTTAACAGTGAAAGAGTTCGACGAACGATTTTATTGGAATTTATAAAAACATGTCTTGCGGCGAGACCTTCTATAGCAGTCCATCTATAACACCGGCTAAAAAGCAGAGATGAGGGGATAAATGCGGATGTATTTTGGGAAGCTTTCGACACTTTCTACAATTGCTTCCATGAGTTATCGATAGCGAAATTGACCCTTATATTTGGTGGTCAGCTAATGCTGCACAATACACGAACTTCACGACGTTTGTCAGAGTTTATATGAAAAATGTACCCTACAACAATTAAATTTATTTACTTTAATGGTTCAGTTTTGTTGTGTACCGTGTTAGTGTGCTCTGTTTTAAATCATTTACAGTTTTATAACTAACGCCCACTTGTTTTCTCTACAAACATTTTCTCAACGGTCTGCACACTATCGTAGAGTAACATTTAACTTACTTGGGATGGTTACATATCTATAATATTGCCACCCGGCAAAAGAAAGTATCATAATACAAAAACAGCTATTTTGAGAAAACACGACTTTTATGCCGGTGAATTGAACAAAACAGCTCAGTGAAAAAGGGAACTTTGTTCCCTTTCTCACTGAGCTAATAACGATGTTTTTACAGCTGGTCAAATGCAACATTTGCTATTCAATGCTATAAAAATGATCAAAACGTCCCTAACATGTGATATGACACTTTTTTGCCGGGTGGCGATATTCGTGAAGATAATTAACGGGGATGGTATATTGGTAACGTCTTTTGTATTATATAGTTTGTTCCATTTTTACCTTTACTAACCTTTAACACACATGAATGTATCTATCTATCTGTATATGAATGGAAATAAATTATTCTGCTCAGTGTTCATGCAATTAAAAGCGTCTGGTTTTCGTTTTACATACAAAGACCTGATTATAATGTATTACTAAAAACTTGAAACTTTAAATATGTATATAATAATGTGAGAAACCCGTTTTTAATTTTGCTAAGAAGTAACGTTAAAATTGTGTTTTATTATTTTGTTATACAGGCAAGCCACGGTTTTTACGGTTATTTTGTACATTTTAGCTTTCGGTCGCGGCTCCATCCGCATAGATCTCAGTTTCCGTGTGTCTGCAATGCCTATAAATATGTATGATATAGTAGCTGGTTTCCGCGACTTCGTTCACGTGGAAATTTTGGTGAAATCTGCCCCACGGGAACTGTGCATTTTGCGGGATAAAAAGTAGCCTATGTTTCCCCCTGGTGTTATCTTAAAGCTTTGTTTTCAAATCCGACTGGTAAAGATTTTCAAACTCTTTCTCTCTCTCTTCTTCAAACAAGAAAATAAAATTATCCTAATCTATAATCTATAATAATAAATAAAAATGAATGACTAGAAGTGTTGCTAAGCAGAAAACTAGAGAACAAAAAAGTTCAAAAGTAGTAAAGCAAAAAAGTTCTTTGAAGTCCGAGGAAGATGCTTATGAAGGAATTGTGGGATTTTTTTGTCGGTCTGCCTGCGGTGTGGTCGGGTCAGCTAGTAAATAATATAAATTGAAACTTTAAATTCGGGACTACGAATAAAGAGCTGTAAGCATTTTCAATACAGAATACAGACAAGGTTTAGAAACCTTGTCTGTATTTCATCTGAAAATAAATAATAGTCATTCAATGAGACGTTAAGCAAATTATCACTATTTCATTTAAAGAATTCGGTCATTTGACTAACAGAATGATGACTAAGTATGATCCGTACACCAATAGTAGATAATGTTCAAATATTATCGTAACTAATTATACCTAATCTATAATAGTAGATAATTTAATCTGATTATTGTTTGGCAAATGTAACATACGAGCACGCACAAGCGTTTGATATCTACAAAACACTTAAAATAATTATAATTTTGTAGAGCTATTACGCACGACTTTGCCTTCATGGAAGTCCAGTTACCCTTTCCCGCCAGGGTTCATAACTGTTTAGCCATGAAGACCAAGCAGGCAGACAAACTTACTTTGACTTTTTAAATATTTGATAATAATTGATATTTATTCGGTAAAGTTTCTTAGTTCCTTTACAATATTTCAAGTTATGCGACACAATATTATTTTAATTGCGATTTAAGGAAAGAACTTGAAAAGCAACGATTCTACGCCGTTTAGGAGCCATCCATAAATTACATCACACGAATTTCATGATTTTTGGACCCCCCCGCAATTTTACGACCAGAAAGAGCAGTTCAATTTTTTTTTTTAAATAAATGTGTAGTAGCGTTTGTAGTCTTTCGTTTACAGGTAGGTAATGTTTTGTGTTTAATACCTTAGATTTTGACATGTGATGTCACGAAGCTTATGACCTCCCCTACTACTTGTCACACCATGTCACACTTCGTGGACTCTCCGCTCTAAATTACGTCACACGTTAAAAGGGCCCTCCCTTAGCAGATCTCAGCTGTCACCTTGAGCAATAGTAGTTGCTTCATGAGCGTTGTTACTGTATGACAGTAAGCAAATTCTATTAGGAGGCTTAAAGGCATCCAGGTACTGTTCCCTGAAGATGTACAAGGCAGGGTGTGGTCAAATCGACCCGTCGTCAGTATCGTAAACTGTCCAGTAACACAGAGATTTAATACAGACATCTTATTTTGGAACACACAACAAACAAGAAAATTTGTACATAGTTATATAGTTGTAGTTAGTAGGAGAGAGAGGATGCTGACATTAATGAAACTACAGGTATTTAAATACCAAGAATATGAATGGAACGTCAGGATTTATACAAAAATGACCGCATAAATATACAAAACGAGACCATTGAAACTGACTGGAAACTGAATTTTTAATAAGGAATGTGCACCCGATTTTTTTTCGTCGTATCACCGAAGAAAACACTCATAAAATATAGCCGCACGTTTCTGTAACATTTTATATAGAGGAAAAGATGTCAGTATCAATTAAGAACACTTAAAAATTGCAACGACGCAGTGACCTTCTCACTGAAAAATCGTTGGATAAGAGTGTTACTCGTACATTGGACAAATATATTTGGTAAATAAATTTATTATTATTTAATTATATTTATATACCGTTAGAAATAGGTGGCAACTGTGCCCTGTGTTTTAAAATTTGTACGGCTCACTCATTGTACAGAAAGTTTACTGTATGGGATTGTCCTATATCTCAATGCATTCAATACTTTTTACAAAGAAAGCAGGAGATTTGATGAATAAATGTTCTAAGAATTACTAGGGTAATTTTTCTCTGCACATTGAGGAATTGCCCCTAATTGGTAACTCTCATAGCACCAGCGATCTCATCTAAATGTCACCCACGCTTATTACATCCTGCTGGATTATAGTTTCGTTCTATAAGAGTGAAGAAATTGTGATTTTAGATATAGACTGTATTGAAAAATATCCTTTTGGTGTAGTATAGGAATTGGAGCAAGGGGTAGGACAGGTAACACCAACGATGTTATGACTAATGAATATATCTATCAATTATTAATTTTATACACGAGCTTTGAGTTTATGTATAACTACTGAAAATAGTGGCAAGTCTGATGCAGATTGAGGGAATTGTCTTAAAGTCATAATAATATGATAAAGTCATTTTTCTACCTCGCACGGTATTTGTCACGTTTATATTAAGCCAGTGTGTCGAATTTAAGATCAAACAGAAGCCAATAAGAGCATTAAAATAGTTTGTTTAATCTGTCATAAAAATCTTTTTAACAGAAAAATAAACCAATTATATAATAAACTAAAAAGCAATAAATAAATAAACCTTTTAAGTATCGAGTATTGAGCTTATTTACATAAACTATCAAATTTTATTTACCTACTTAAACTAATTTTGAGTCGGCACCAAACAAGAAACTGATTCATCAAAATTGGTTCATAAATAACGGAGTGAGGGCTGAACATACATAATATATATATATATATACATACGGTCGAATTGAGAACCTCCTTTTTTCGTCAGTTAAAAATTTAAACCGGAAAGGCTGAAGAAAATATTAGGAAGTTTAAAAAAACTTGTAAAAAAAGTAAATACTAAACTGGCTTGAATTTTAAGTTACGTTAGGTTTTGTTTTACTGTGTATTAGAGCACGCATAACCTATCTTACTAGACGTAACTTAAATTAGATAACTACTACATTAAACCATCTTATCATCATTAATTACATTGCAAAGTACTGATGATAAGAAGTTCATGTTGATGCAAGCAAATTCTGCAACTTCGAAGAATCGACATTTACATAGAGTACTTGGATAAAATCTACCAAACGCATGAAGTATTTGGCAACCGTAAGTAAAGATATAGACCAGCAACAGCAAATAAAATATATATTACAACATACGTAAAAGAGTTATGCTTACATTTAAAGGTTATGTACTGCGGCTGACGATATTCTCACAGAAAAACCTAATACAATTTGCTCAATCCGGAAATTGAACCCACGATCGATCTTACGAAAAGAAAAGCGCAAAGTTATGCAACAGGTTTGATGATGTGGTGGTTTAAAATTACATGGAACCACTGATTTCAACATCATAAGAATATGAACTTGGCTTCGATTTTCGAGTGAGATATGGTAAGTGGTAACGAATCTGGTATTAAGAAATTCAAAGGTTTCAAAGCAGCGCCAATTTGTATTTACTAAAATTATAGCTAGGTACCTACGCATGTTAATGTTATTTACATGTTTTAACAAATCAATAATGGGCTATTATTGAGTTATTGAATAAACGTTTAATAAACCATTGTTATGAATCTGGCCTTTATTATGAACTGTGATGTATGTGATCAGAAATAATATAAAGATGAAATGGTTGTTGGTGTCATCACAAATGCGTTGTCTCATCGAAGTGTTATTGATGTGTTTATTGCTATCCATTACTGACATTCTGTCGTTATAAAATACTAAATCAATCTATGCACCGTCCACTCATTGTTAATAACGAGGTCTGCTTTACTGAGTAAAAATCAACGAAACATTATGAAACAATTAACTCCGATAGAAATTTGCAGTCTGTTTATATTTTTTTAAAGTGATGGTAGTTAATGGCCAAGGCGTCGGACGTACGATCAAGTGGTTGTGGATTCGAACCCAATCCAGTGCACTACCGACGCGACGTGAACCCATTCCAAACATAAGAATTTGGCTTATCAAGAATACTAGTAATGTGTGACCCACGTTGCTAGGATTCTTTACAAAAAAGTAAGAATGTGAAGGAAAGGTATCAGATTTCGTTACGTACCTATTTTTCTACAGTTGGGAATAAAATCAAATAAAATATTGTTTTTTTTTCAAACAGCAAAGTATCAATTAGTAAACAAAACAAAAAAATTACACAGCAGCTGAAGAAAAATTGTCTGGACTTCTGTTACAGTTGTAATGATTAGTAACATGAAAATTTAATCAGATGCGGTGAAAATGAATAAATTATCTAAATTCGCATTCAAAGTCATTGATGACTTGATTTGTTTAACACTCTATAAAGAATTTCTAAAATATATTTATAAAATTAAAAAAAAAACAATTATCTGTTTCAAATTGTTTTCATATATTCTATTCCCAAAAGAGAAACTTTATTTTTACATTATCAATTAAACAAGTCTGGAGATAAATACATATTTCTAATGTTAGTATTTGCTTCTTTTGAAGTTTTATTTGTGCTCCATTTACATTTACGACACGTGTGCTTCCGCAACGGTGCTCTATCAATGCGGCCCTGACCATATTGACCTAATAAAAATAATACACTCCTCTGGACACGTACATGAACACAGGAGATATCTACACCGTTTAAAGACAACATCTAATGGATGGATTGCGTTGCTTTTTGTGGGTGCTTTCTTAGGTGATTGCTGTACAGCAAGCAAAGCACATACGAGTAAGAAAGCCGGAGGTAAGCAAACCGACGTCGACGGCAAATTGCTCAATTTGGAATTATCTGGATCATTACACATGCTGATGTTCGTCTTTGATAATTTCCTAAGTACTTATCTATTTGACAACACAATGATTTCAAAAATAACACAAGAACAAAAGAGAAAGTTAATAGTGAATTGAGATAGACGTGTATTGTTATATAAAACGTGTTAAGTACCTATGGGCCCATGGCGGAACGAAGTAAAGACAGCAGTGCACTCGATTGTCTTGCATGTGACGCCGATTTAAACCACTTTCGTCTGTGAAATACTGTCTGAATTGCTCATCGATGTACGAAGAACAAACCCTCCACGAATCTTCGCAGTTGATGGCATCTCCAAAGCCGGGCGTGTCTACTATTGTCAAACGTAATTTTACACCACGTTCCTCTATTTCCATTGTTTTCTTTTCAACTGTTGTAGTTTTTTCTATTCTGTCTGTAATCAAATCGTAAACGGTTACTCGTAAACTCTGCACCTCAAATATAAATAGTTTGTTTATACTATCTCGAAAGATACCGTTTCTTCTTTCTTACCTTGGACGTCTGGTATTTTTCTGTTTTTGTAAAGATCCCCTAAAAATAAACTGTTGATAAGTGTCGATTTCCCGAGACCTGATTCACCGACAACCATCAGTGTAAAATCAAACCCTCTTTTCACAGATTTGCGATGTACTTGCTCAGGGAGCGTCGCGAAACCAATGTAGTCGCGCTCACCGCGGTCACGTTCTGTTGACAAGCAATACAATTTTTTATTCAAAATTAGACATTCTGACAACCTCCTTTACTAGTAAAGTAATTATTTACGAAATAGGTACACACTTTATCAATAGCATCGTAAAATCTTATTCTGAATGTTTAATTAAATCCTTTTCAACTTAATAAGATCAACTTTGTACACATTGTGCTGAACGGCTTAATTAAATTAGTAGCAGCCGTCCTTTAAAATACTAAACAACTTAAATATATTTATTATTAATTCGCCGTCATACTGCGTAAACTTTAGAAAGTTAGTGTTTTTTTTTCAGAGAACAGTTATGAAAACTTATAATGGTCACGTAGAGTAGATATTGTTCTCATGTGGTACGAGGCTCTAAGTATATCTAGCGGTATATTATTATACTCATATTGTTGGCACTGAGTGGTTATTTACCTTTACTGCAGTGTTGGTAATTAATAATTATATTTAAAAAGCCAAATTAGTAAGAAACCAAATAACGGCAATTGACTTCGTAATATTTTGTTTTTGTAAGCTATTTTTAGGATTCATCGAAATGATCTAAATTAATCGAATTTTTACAAGTTTTTCGGTAGTTGTACCAATTGTTGTAAAAAATTGGGGTTAACTAGCTATAACTTCTAAAAAAGTAGTGCTTAATTAAAATAGCTTAGCTCAAAAAGCTAGGGAATGTGTTAAGGGTAAAGTTTTGCGATCACACGATTTATTATTGTTCATAAATAGGACTGACACGTTTTACGTAATATATCTAATAGAACAATTTAGAAAATAGAAAGAGCACTCATTTTGACTAATTTCTTCACTTTGGCTATGAAGCTAATATAAAGGAAAAAATAAAAACATAACAACAAAAAATAATAGACACCTGGAAACAGCGTTTAACCTCATAATATCTTAACAAATTCATAGTTTATTTTATCTCTGTTAACTTAATTTGGTGCGGAACAGTAAACACTGACCAACTTTAAATTGGTGCCTGTACTAACTAATGTAGTACGGGCTTGTCACGATAATGACGGCAGATATGCGATTAACATTAATTAATTTATAGAAGTAGGTAGTTTATTATTCTCTATGAGTACAGCGAATCTGTTTAGCTTATATGAAGGCTATGAAGCAGGCCTATGCATTGCGCGCACCGGAGTGGAACACGACTGGTTCCCTCGGTGCCTGCTGCCCAGGGACAGCGACGCGTGTGCACCTGATATTGAGGACGACTAGCGGAAGCGACAAACGTGCTTCTCACTTAGCTACGATGAATACACACGATTTTATTTTGTTATCTATTAAGCGACGAAAATAATGTCACCATCTGACCTAATCAAACTGTACGACTATGTAACAAAGTAGTAGACGCAGCTAAAAAGAGTTTGTAGACGGCATGTTACTTATTAATACTTAATTGTAGGTTTTTGTCCTTTCATAATGGTACAGGTAGCGTTTGGAATCCATGTTTCCCACGCTCTTACATTGAGACAATGGATAGCATTGATCGTATTAATCATATTTCTTGTCAGAGCATGTTGCGTACTAGTATTAAGAACGCAAAAATCAAACACTATTGTTATTGTTGGTATTGTAGTAATGTAATTATTATTGTGGTTTGTAAGAAACATTTCCAAACAAAGCTTGCAGAGAGAGAAATATGATTGATAATATAATTAAAATTAGGTAATGACTTGAATACAAACGTCAATCAAACTGTTAAAGAATAACATGAGTTTATGTTAACTCTATTTGGTTAGTTTACTGTAACTGTTTCTACAAAATTGATTAATAGCAAAGCAAGAAGTTAAAGAATAGGGCGTAATTGGGTTCATAGTGAACTAGAGTTAATCAAACAGTGGATTAGGGGTAAATTAGACGGTCAATGCCGCGTCTAGGAACTTACGAATTTTTAAAACATTTGTAAATGACGTTTTATTCATCCCATCAGTAGGTAGTTTCTCGTCTTGTGTTTTTGCAGTTTTCGTACCCTTACCACAAACGCTGATATCGAAGAAAGTAAAAGAACTCTTTTTTTCCATTATTTAGGATATTAAAATTTTTGGTTATCATAGATATTGCTTTTTTTATTGTGAGAAAGGCGCGCGAATTGTCGTCAAGCACTTTTGAGCTCGAATGGTGTGCGTTTTATCACGATGGGCGGTGTCAGTCTACTCAAAGCATAGAAATCAAATAAATACGTGAAATGTTGGAGTTAGAAGGTAAGTGCAGGAAGGCGCACGGGTGCGTCTCGAGCGCACGGTTCCGTTGCGGTGCGCACGTTCGCACTGCGCACGCGACTCTACTAACTGACTTCAGCTACATTCAGTTAAACAGATTGGACGTTAGAGTGAAATTACGTCACTCATTAACAAGTAAATGAGCATATTAATAACAACATTCATTTGCACAATTGTTTGTAGTTTTAGAGGTAATGAGATAAGTAGTAAGTAATCCCTATTATAGAATTGTCGTCAGTTAATGAAAGCAAGTGGGTTATCATCATTAACAACAGCGGAAAACATAATGAAATAAATTACAATTTAGAACGAATTTATTTGATGTATAAAATCGCAGTATTTGCTGGTTCAAGTAATAAACTTATGTCGTATGTTATGTGTATATGTATTTTGCAAGGTAAAATATATAATATACTATTTGTAAAAATTCTTTGGAATGTTCGTATATAGGGGCTATCAAAGTATTTTTTTTTTATAAATACGTATAAGATTACGGTGCTTATACATCCTCTATACTACCTTGCAGTTTAAACAACTTAAAAACAATGATTAAGTTTTTTTTATAATAACTTAGGTACGCAAAATTTGCAACAACTTTATTCTTGTGATGCTCTCTGCATGCCTTAATAGATACGATGTCAGAATTGTTTGCTAACTAACAATATACATGGCTCCGTCACCTCAAGGATGACGCATTATGTTCTCTGTCGTCAAAAAGCCTTGCCTAACTATGAAACAAATAGATAGCCCTGTCTGCTCATCATTGCTGTTGAATTAACCGTAATAAGTACGATTACCGCGACCGTGTCGGTCAAATTTTGTAAGAGATTACATGACACATAGACCAGCCATCGAAGATATCACCATATTAGAGGATAGAGACTGATCTATCTCACAATACTAACAAATAACGTGTCGTAACATGTCCCGTGTTATTTTTTCGCTACTGCATCAACTTAAAATATCGAACTTAGATATCTTGAAGGTCTATTACGTTCAAGGCAGTGGGATCACATAAAAGCGCTTTGTGATCTATCACGAAAATAGTGTTCTGGTGTTCAGTGATCCAGGTATCAATAGCAATCCAGACCATTTCTAGAGAAGATGGACTGGCGGATATTCAAATTTTTGGTAGACTTTACAAAAGAATTCTCAATTTTACTTAGTTGCCACCAAAAATAAAGTTCTCAACCAGGCTTCAAAAAGATGTTAGCATTAATCCGAAGACGCAATTCAGCATCTTAGCTGTGATGTGTCTATGTACACTGTTATTTTGTAAAAAACAAACAAAAAATTTACGGTTTTCCCAATTTTTTCTTTATCTGTGCTATAAGACGTTGCTTCGTACCAAATTTCAAGATTCTGCGGTCACGGGAAGTACCCTGTAGGTTTTGATTCCCTTGCGAGTGTCGAAAACAGCAGCTTACAGCTTTAAGGGACAGTAGACCTGAGTATTTGATATAAATTTCAGTTTGAATTCCTGAGAAAAAGGGTCTTGACAGACAGACAGACGTTCGGACGGACGGACAACAAAGTGATCCTGTAAGGGTTCCGTTTTTTCCTTTCGAGGTACGGAACCCTAAAAATGGTTTATGGTAATATAATATATTGACGTATGGGTACAGTCCGCATATTTTAATGGCACTAGTTGCACAAGTTAAAGTAACCAAGCAGGTGGGATACAAAGGCAGGTGCAAGTATTCCATTCATTCCGGCGCTCGAGCTCTTCAAATATCTAAGCACTACCTACATCTAATGGGATGGAGAAAGGTACTTAAAAAGTATTTTGTCATAGACAATACAGGAATATGGGAATTGAAAAAAAATATCTTTGGTTTCTTATTATTTATAAAATATTAAATTATAAAAGCGCCCTCTGCTTGAATAAACCTATATGGCGGCGAGAGAAGTAAGAATAAGACACGACCAAGACAAATAAAATTTTTAAACAAGGGCAGAATTCACTTATTACCATTGCCATTATTTACAAATCGACCATAGAATACAGCAGAGATAGAGAGTAGAAGTAGAAGTAGGAGTTTGTGAATTATGTAAGAAGAACACACGTATACATATTACTATGAGCTTGAATAAAAATAGACTAAAATGAAAGAAAGGGTTTCCTTCTCGGCAAAATCTACCAATAAATTCATAATTCGTAAAGATGTGTGAAGTAATAATCAATAGGAACCGGCATTTTGGCGAAGAAACATATTTTTCGTAAAAAGTAACAAAAACAGTAATTAAATAATATGCTCACCCATCGTCATGTTGGTAGACAATTAATGCGTCTGAATTTTCTTGAAAAGTCAATCCATACTTAGGAAAAATATACTACGTATTGTGACGTCGAGTACAATATTACATATATTTTTCAAACTACTTTTTCATTATCCTTAACTATAAATATTATATTTATGAATTACATCTAAATCATTTTATTTGTATGCCCAATGATTAATTTACTTTTCTACTATTTCACTTGTTTATTAGCCATAATATACACTTCCCGTTCACCAAAATTGTATTTCTCGTTTCTATTATGTCCATGAATCGGGTAAAGACACTATTGCGCAATAGATTTTTTTAAATATGTTTCATATTCATTACTGCAGTTTTAAATTGATACCAACATTATTCTATTCTAACACCTAAAACATAGCAAAATAAAAACTCGCGCGACACTTAACATAATATCACGATAGGTACTAATTCTAAAAATTGTATAATCAAAAAACAGTAGAAAAAATCGAAGAAAAATAAAATCACATTGTTTGTGCGCCGTCCTGTGCGTTTAGTGTTACGTAATGAGAGGGTCCCGGGCCGAGCTCGTGCCCTCGGAGGACACCCCTCTCTTCGCCCCTTTGTTTGGCCTTGCGCGTGGCTATGCGCCGATTTAATGCGCGGGACAAATGCATGCCCTCCTCTGGGTTGAGAACGTTTCATCGCGTCGCGCGCACTGAGGACAATTTGCAGCTAGCGATCAATACCGGCCTCGGCATACCACGCCTGCGCTACCTTTACCTTCAAGCTTGATACTCCAAGCTCTTCAGTGCCCTAGATGCACAAGTATTAGCATTGTACGTGGCCTACTCACATCCAAGGTCAATATTTTTTTCCATTATTCAATATACCTATATACATACATTGTTGTGTATACATACATTCGTTTATACAGTAAGGTTATTTATCAATAGTACAATAACGACTGGAAATTAGCAACCAATATACTTAGGTAATTGAGGCACAATACCTAAAGAATTTTTCGGTGTATGGCGGTATTACTGGTTGTCCAATTAAATGAATATACAGGGTGTTACAGAAAAGTCTACTCATATTTAATTTTCAGGTCGCATAGTAGATCCCGTGAATAGTGTAAAGCGCTAAAAATTTTAGGAAAATTCGTGATTTTTAATATAGAAATCTCATTTTGAAACTGATAATTTGAACTTGAAAATTTACTGATAAAGCTAATATTTCGGAAGAGAGAGGCTGACATCAATGAACCTATTAGTATTTAATACCAAGGAAGTTGATGAAATGTCCAGATTTAAATAAAAAAAAAAACAAAATCATCAAACCTGTATATATGAAATACATTTATATGTTGCAGTCGAAGCTGTTAATCAGTCACATACACGTTACCAGTACTTTTAACTAACAAAAGCAGTCGAAAGTGCTTTTGACTGGTTATGAGTTTTGACTGTAACCTATAATAAAATAATAATTAAAATTATAATTGTTTAAAATTATTTATAATTGTAAGCGATTAGTAATTCTTCAATCGTACCTACTAGCTTGGCCTTGGTATAAATTTTGTTTTATACCTACACAATATCTGTATATGACTGTTTATGGCTTATAGCCCCTTTACCTACAAGTAGTACGAGTTTTTAAAGTTTACTCAAGTTAAAATTTCGTATAAGTGCTTTAGACAGGGACTCAGACTTGTCAGTAAATGTAAAAGGAAGTTGACGACACACACAAGCTAGGGGATACAAATTTGAATGTACTGTGGTTAAGTCATTGATTCTATTCTCATTATTAATTCATTATATCCTAGTTTCACCAGGGCGTGGCAGTTTTCCAGAAGTGTTTGATTAAGATCTGTCGATCGGTCTTAGCCAATGACATGAAGAGATTAATTAGAAGAGAAGACTTAGCATGTACTTTGTTGCAAAGATTATTTTTTTTAGTTAGTAAATAGCAACACTGCGATCACTCTTCCCGATCCCATCAGCCCGGAAGAGAATGAAACTGAGTAAAGGACACAGCATAGTAAGAAGGTACGATTTAAGACAATTTATTCACTACAATAAAGCATCCACACTTAAATTCATTAATGTTTTTTTTCGTACAAGTCACTATAGTGACTAGCAACTTGTTGAGCGTTAATGTTAAAACATTAAAAAGTAGATTACAAGATAAGTTAGTTCAAGCTAAAGTTAGAATGCAGCATTTTAAAAATATGCTAGTAAGAAATCTGCGAATGTCTGTCATTAAAGTTAGACTACCATCAGAGGACAAATCAACGGAATCATTGCCGAAATGGTAAGATTCAGCATCAGACATTTTAGTATAATATAAGTAAAAAAAGGATATTATGGCTACGTATGCACGTTAATTAATTATGGTTTTAAAGGTCTAAAGTAAGATGAATACTTCATCGGTAGATCCGTCTGTAAGTCATCAGAGTTATTTTTTAATTAAGGAACAAGCCCTTGTATACATTTTTTATATTTTTTAACAAAAAATTAAACCGTCGAAAGAAGAAAGGAACTGAAAAGCGAAAAATCAACTTGTTAGCCTAACTGAACTCCTACACTAAAGTAAATACCTAAATAATTGTGAGTCGGCGCCAAACTTAACTTTGCAGTTTTAAAAATACTCTCCCATACATCGATTTACGACAAAGTCAACTTTCCAACCGCAAAATATAAGTTTGTAATCACAAAAAACTATTTTTTTTATGTGGTAAAACAACAAATTAACGATTTTTGGATTTTTTCCTTTCTTTGTGCTATAAGACCTTGCTTCTTACCAAATTACATGATTCTAGGTCAATGGAAAGTACCCTATAGGTTTTCATTTTGTTTGAGTGTAATTACGTGTTTATAGCAATCAACATGATTTTAATTCGATTCGATAGATAAATCTCACTAACGTACGAAACCTACATGCAAAATCAGTAATATTGTGCTGAACCATCTATACAGGTAAAAACTATAACCGTTGAAAATACCTATTATAATATAGAGCCTTTTTATCAATATCAACTGTATCAAAATTAGTTGGGGGGCTCAAATGAAGGGGAAGATTTCTCACAAAAGAAACAAAAATGCTTTAAACGGGGGAATCTCCCAATAACCGATGTAGGAAGTTGCCAACTTTTAGGCGCACGCTTAACCCGGGAAAATAACCGGACAAGTGCGAGTCTGACTAGTGCACTGAGGGTTCCGTAAGCAAACAAACTTGTATATGTCCATCTCGGGAATCAATTCTCAAAGACTTTTGCCCGTCTTTTTCGAAAGACAAACTTAACTTTGCGGTTGCGATGTACGACAAAGTGAACAATCCAATCGCAAAATATAAGTTTGTAATCACAAAAACTTTTTTTTTATGTGATATAACAACAAATTAACGACTTTGTCCTTCATTTGTGCTGTCAGGCCTTGCTTCTTACCAAATTTCATGATTCTAGGTAAATGGGCAGTACCCTATTGGTTTTCGACCCAAAACCTATAGGGTACTTCCGGTTGACCTAGAATTGTCAATTTTGGTTAAAAGCCCTTGCTTTTAGCCCAAAGCTTTTAGTAGTCTTACAGCACAAGTAAAGGGACAATTCTGAAAAATAAAAAAAAGTTGAAAATTAAAGTAAATTTTGGTACTTACAAATTTGAAAATCTAAATTTGCCCATATCTTTTTATCGTGTTGACTCAGGACCTGGATTTTTATACACCTAATAGGGGCTCGACGATCGACCTCAGTATCTGGTATAAATTTATACCTGCTAGGTCCACCCGTTCCTGAGCAAATCGGTGGTGACACACGGACAAACGGACAAGAGAGTGACAAGAGGGTTCCTTTTTTAACTTTTGAGGTACGGAACCCTTTTTTTTTAACGTATGGAAACCCCCTCGGGTGTCACCGCATCGAGCTAATACTCGGCGAAGTAGGTATGTCCCAATCAAACCGACTAAAACCGTGTGGTTTTAGTCGGTGTTCCGTCACGGGTGTCTATGGCCGAGGGCTCAGGTATACCTAGAAAGGAACTCCCTGGACCCCCGACAGACTTGACTACCTTCCCTAAAAGCGAGATGGTCTCGCACACGTAAGTGGGAGCCGTGTCCCCTTCAGATGTAAAAAAAGCGCGCGTGGATCACATCGCGGCCACCGTCTTGGCATAATTTTCTCGCTTTCGGTGCCTGGTGGGCACTGAAGGCCAGCGCTCATGGAGGCCGTAGGTCATTAAGTGCTCTACGGCGCCTGGTGTGTCCTCTGCGGGACGGGAGACTGCTAGTTCTATCCCGTTCCCTTTCCGCCACCTCTTTGGCGTACATCACCTCCTAGCAAAATGAGGCGGCGGAGTCCCACGCACTCTCGCTGAGTACGCTGCACCATGGTCTCTAGCGAGAGGCTCCCCACACCTATAGCTGTCTCGAGGTCGTGGCTCTGTTGGACCCACACTGGGCACTCCACTAGAGTATGGAGTGCAGTATCCTCGGGACAGTCCCCGCAGTGATGGCACGCAGGCAATGGCTCCCGGCCTATTCGACACAGGTGATGCTTCCCGAAGCATCCGTGCCCAGTAAGTACCTGTGTCAGCCGGTAAGAGAGACTGCCATGACGCCTTTCTAGCATTCCATGACGGACTCCATTTTTCCATGACGGGCCTTACTGCTAGAATTGTGGCGTGCCCTGCGCTCGGTCGCCCGAGCTGCTCTTTCCACTCAGCCATGAGTACCTGGTAGACCTGGGACTTCTGGGCCTTGATTACGCCAGGCAAAGGCCTCAGACCACGGTCCAGTGTTTCCTTGCGCCATTCATATGAGGACGCAAGGGTTTTTGCTTCCAGGTCCCACGGTTGAGGTACGGAACCCTAAAAAGAGACTGCTTTTTTGACTTTTGTCATTTCTGAAGTGAAAACTCTCTATGGCACGTGTGACAGTTTTCTTTATTTATTTTTTCCGGGAAGCACGACATTAAGTGACATTGTGGATAACATTTTACTAAGTTTTGCTTACATACGTTAGGGGCCCAGCCCGAGGGCCCCGTATCATTGATACAGCCAATACGGCGGTAGCTACGCCCCTGATTGGAAGACAATAATTCATCAAACACTTTCCGAGATTTGCGGCAAGAAACATACGGAAGCTGAATTTTTATACATAATAGTGAGTTTTGAATTAATATGAGTAATTTGAGTTTTGAATTCATTTTCAACGCGTCAACACGTGATTGCAATGAAAGGATTCGACCATTTAAATAAAAGTCCGTATAACATTTTTCTCAAAGCATGAGTTCGGTGACACTTCATTTTATGCAGTTTATTACAATAAAAATATAACATACAAGAAATGCATACTACTTTACTTTTATTTTTATTTCACATCAAAATTTCTAATTTTAATTTCGTGCTAACGTTCGTTAGAAAGCGATAAGTTCATTATATATTTAGAACAAAACACTCTAGCGGAAATCACAAAACATTGCCATTCTCTAAAATCAATAGAGCAAGATCACAGGGCCACCAGACGTCACGTATTTTCTGACGAACGAAATGTGGACGATTGAGTAGTGTTAGTATGTACTACCATCGCATGCCTACCTGCTAGCTTGGTTAGACGGCCAATTTCCAGGTTGATACCTGGTAATCAAGGTACATAGAAACATTACTTATCTCACGTAAATTCTCAAAGCTGATTTTCACGTATATTTTAGACGATATCGCTAAAAATAAGTCGACAATACTCCCAGACACTTTCCGTCAGCCGAATTGCTTTGCAGACGCTTTAAAACTTCCAAAACAATTACTTAACTTTACGTAAATTCTGATGTTCCATTTGTATATATCTTCGCCAGACAACTATTTTAAAACCTTTTACAAGAAAACAGACCGATTCAAGAGGTTAATCATCCCCTAAACTCAATTTTAATTCCGCTGTGGGTAGGAGCGCGAGAGCATTATCCACGCGCATGAGACCGATTGCGCTGTTGAGACCATGAAAATTAATTTTGCAGATATTTGATAATTTTTAAAACATTTGTTAACAAATAAATTATGGCAAAAAATAAGAAAAATAGAATTGACATGTAATAATTAAAAAAAATTAAAAATGCAACTTTTAAGTGTGATTTTCATTGGTTCGATAGAGATCAATTACCGGGTTTTGTCAGTGAGTCGCTGGAAGAACAATCAGGTAATTTATTTTAGTTTCTCATATTTTTTGTGTCTTTTTAATTTTTTCATAAAGAAAAATATAAACCATAGTAACATCAGAAATTAATCATATTGTATTGCATTTTGTTTCATACTAATTGTCTGAATGCCGATAAGCCAACAATTACAATTATTTTTATTTTGTGTTGACATTTAATTTACCTATTTACATTATCTCAATGTTATTCAATTTATTAATGTAATTAAATAATGTTTCTTACGCTGCATGTGACTAGTGTAATAATAATTAAATTTTGCATGCCACACCTTGCGGCTAAACATGTTGTGCCTTGAGGCCTTTATTAAGACCTTAAATTGTTACCATGTTTATGAGCAAATAAATCTGGAATCTTGAATCATCTTTATTGTTTGACTTGTTTTTTACAGAGGAAGAAAATAAGGATAATGCTGATGATGACAATGACGATTTAGATATTCAATATATTATTTACCTGATTTTTTAATTTTTAGCTGTTTTTTTTTTAAATATTAATAATTAATTGATATGAGTAAACTGTAAGAAAGAGAGAGAGAGGTTAATATATCGCCTCCCGGAAAAAAAGGGCCATAATACAAAAACAGCTATTTCGAGAAGACACGACTTTTATGCCTGTGAATTGAACAAAACAGCTTAGTGAAAAAGGGAACTTTAATTCATTTTTCACTGAGCTAATAACGATGTTTTTTTTTGCTATTCAATGCTATAAAAATGTTAAACGTACCTAACATGTGATATGACACTTTTTTTGTGATATGACACTTTCTTTGCCGGGAGGCGATATGCTTATACATGTCTCACTCAGTCTCATGCGCGTGGATAATGCTCTCGCGCTCCTACCCACAGAGGAATTAAAAATGAGTTTAGGGGATGATTGGCCCCTTGGTTCGGTCTGTCTTCTTGTAAAAGATTTTAAAATAGTTGTCTGGCGAACATAATTATATAAAAATGGAACATCAGAATTTACGTGAAGTTAAGTAATTATTTTGGGAGCTTTAAAGCCTCTGCAAAGCAATACGGCCGACGGAAAGTGTCTGGGAGTGTTGTCGACTTATTTTTAACGATATTGTCTAAAATATACGTGAAAATCAGCTTTGAGAATTTACGTGAGGTAAGTAATGTTTTTATGTACCTTGATTACCTGATACCTGGAAATTGGCCGTCTAACCAAGCTAGCAGGTAGGCATGCGATGGTAGTACATAATAACACTACTCAATCGTCCACATTTGGTTCGTCAGAAAATACGTGACGTCTGGTGGCCCTGGGATCTTGGACTACAATGATTTTTAGTTATGTCGCTATTGTCGCAAACGAGCGATATGTAAATCAAAACTCACTAATATGTAGACGAAAAAATCAATCTATATGTATGTTATGTATATGTAAAATTCAGCTTCCGTATGTTTCTTGCCGCAAATCTCGGAAAGTGTTTGATGAATTGTCTTCAAATCTGTATCTTTTTGTTCCGAAGTTTCAATAAAAACGGAAAATTCTATACATTTTTGTCTGATAAAAAAAAGTACTGTGCATTTTAGATTTACTTCTAATTTGTCATAGTAACGTCGATGTGATAATAATTGTCTATATACCATCAATTGTCATAGTAACATTTATGAAATTTTACTGAGTCTTCACCGGAGTTTAGTTTCATGTAGTTTAAGTGTAGGATATAAAGTTATAAAGTGGCTTTCAGTAAGTCTGATTGTTAAAATGGATGAATCCAGTATTGCTGTCTCTTGTGTTGCAGTTTCTGACGTCGATATAAAAGCGTTAAACACGAAGCTGTTTTTACGTCCATCTTCGACGAATACAGAATTCGAATTGAACTGCAACAACGCGCGTTTAACGCCCGTAAAACGCTCGCCATGTGAACACTATACAAAAATCCAAAGCACGTTTGATGCGCGGCCACCGCCCGTAATCTGAACGCACTCTATAGGATCAGCATCATCATGTCAGCCCAATCTAGTCACCATATACACTGTGTTGAGATTGTAGTTATGATATGATTTTTTATGTTTTATATTTCGAAAATGTTCGCCGTATATGAAATAATCCACTTGATAGTAATCATCATACAAGACTAACAGAAATAAAACTTCAAGGTTTTTTAAACTGATTTATTGATAGTGGATAACTTACTGATCAATGATAAGATTGATCATTTACCTATCCACTATCAATTAATCAGTAGGTATTAAAAGTGTTATTGGTTAATTTATAATTGGAATGGGAAATTTTGCTAAATAGTTGCTAATTAATGATAAGGCAGGAAAAAATGGAGTTAGACTCACCATACTAATTTCCAAGTTCTGCTGTGATGATTGGCCTTATCTATTTCTTCATAATTTGATGAAGATCATACATAAAATCACAAAGTATCACCAATTATTTAAGTATTAATTTAGTATTTAGTTTTGTTATGTGACGTCGCTGCAGATGGCGCCCTGTGTGAAAAAAATGGCTATCTTTCATCTTCGTTCTCTTTCTTGACTAGGGAGTTGGAAAGGACGGACAGGAGCGGATATAGGACAAGCACGAAAGGTTATCAACGATGCGTTTGAAATTAAAGTCATTTAAGTTGTATTATTTTATAAATTATGACGTAAAAATGATATTGAACGTTGAAAAAGTGAAGTGAAACAAAATTTCACACTTTCATAATATCATAATCTCGATGATCCATAGGAACAACTATTTCATAGCCAAATCATAATGTATGACTGTCGAGGTGTCAAAAATGATTCTGTGATAAGGTTACAAAAATTGAATTTTGAGTATGCAAAACGTGAGTTACATCATTTGGTATTGGTATAGGGCTTTGTTTCCGGCCAGCCAGTCTAGCACATTCCGGAAGCATAGAAGCCTTCTGGGGCGTTCATAGACTGCACTATTATTTACCCCTTAATTATATTCATTAAGTCGCATTTTTAACCCCAGACACAAAAAGAGGGGTGTTATAAGTTTGACGTCGATGTCTGTGTGTGTGTCTGTCTGTGGCATCGTAGCTCTCAAACGGATGGACCGATTTCGATGTGTAATGTGTTTTTTTCATTTGAAAGCCAGTTTCCTTGCGGTGGTTCTTAGCTATGTTTGGTTAATATCGGTCCAGCAGTGTAAGAGTATCAGCTCTTTTCCAAAATAATTCCAAATTCAACGATTACAAAATGCCTTACATTTTGTAATCGTTGAAGGGATTTTCGAGTAGGGGGTGTTTTAAATTTTAAATTTGTGATTATTATTAGTTAGTGATTTGGTAGCTCGTAAAGTAACAATTGATGCAGGACTGACGTATGACATCACACCGAGACTTTCTTACACCTTTTTTTTGTGCGTGTAGACACCCCCTCGGGCCGTCACCTCACCGGGGTTTTCAGTAGGGTGGTGTGTGCCGTACTACGCCTAAAATAGGAGGGATCCGGGCATAGCTTTTACTAGGATACCCGTGCCCCTTCTAGCGTCTGCCTGCAAAAGCGCGGGCACCACCTTCGAGTAAAAACTATTTTTATTCTAAACCTAATCTTACCCTAAAACTTAAGTATGTGTATTGTTATATATAGTACTGTATGGTCCTCGCTTGGCGGAAAGGTAACTTTGAGAAAGGGGTCATTGCTTTTAGAGATATTAATTGATAGAGGCTGTAAATCAAAATAATTATGTTGGAGACTGAACTAAATACTTTTACATTATCACATTATAATTAAACTTCTTGAATCAAAGGTGCGTCAACTTGACAGCAGTTCACTCTGACTGCCCGACGCACTCTCTTCTCTTGTTCTTCCTTCTACCAATTATACATTTCAAATATACGTATATTACGAATCGCGATTCAAATATTATATTACCAGCCAGCTTATACCAAGTTCAAAAGAGGTTTGAACATTACAGTACACTGTCAGCTACCACTTACTCCTGACTTCTGACACTAAATCCATCCAAAGGTTAAAATCTAAGGCTATCATTTAATTTTAATAAAATAATAGGCGTATCTACAGCTGGACTAGGTTATAAACCTGTATCTCGGCATGCAGTGTCACCCCATACACTATGGCACAAAGAAATGATAGTTAACTACTAATGAGATGGTCGGTATAGGTGATATTGGTTTCAGAGCTGTGAAGACCGAATCTAATTGTCTAATTGCGTGTGTGTGTGTGTGTTTATATGTGTATATGCGTCTGTGATGTATTTATTTATATATATTTACGTATTTTTAATAGCCATTAAATCTTCAGTTTCATCATAAGATAGCTTCTGCAGATAAGCATAAACTTTCCTATTGCATTCCGACTTACAAAGAGGGAATATGTTTACTAATTTATTCAATTTATTGTATAAGACTGGACCCAAAAATATAGTATTTTTGGGTCTAAACTTTCTGATGAAGGATGTTCTCGGTGGGTGTGTGCGTATAGCTACCGCATAAAATCTACGTTTATTGTCACTTTCTGTATTATAACTAGTTTCACTGTGTTGCCTAAGGATGCAACTTAACAAAAATAATTGACGAACAGCAATGACCTCGCAGTATTGGTACAATAGGTTAGTGGGATACAGAATCGGTTTAAAAGTGCATACTTTAAGAATGGCTCTTTGTGCTATTTCTACATTCTTTAATATTGTCTTGCAAGCACCGCCCCAAGAAGAGATACAATAACCAATTATCGACTGACAGAGGGCTAAGTATATCCGTTTCAATAATACTGGCTCGGTTAAATGTCACAAGTTCTTAAAAATGAAGATAAGTTTTCTAACTCTTGAGCTCAGGAGCTTTATGTGTTCTTTAAAAGAGAGATGTTGATCGATAATGACGCCCAGATATTTCAAATGTGTCACTCGTTCTATTGGTAATATGCAATCGCTAGTAGAAATACATTCATGAGATACGATGCAGAGATTACGACTCAAGTCTAACGGTTGACGGATACTGAAAGAAATATATTGTGTCTTATCTGAACTTAGTGTAAGAGTCTTATTTAAAAGCCACGCTCTCACAAGATCTAGTCCTTTTTGAGCAGCACTATAGACTTCATTCCAGTTTGCGGCAGTGAAAAGAAGAGCGGTATCATCTGCATAAGATATTATTTGTCCTGTGGGAATTTGCAGGTTCGTTAAGTTGTTCATGTAAACGATAAATAAGGTAGGGCCCAATATACTACCCTGAGGAATTCCGTAGGTGACAGGGAGGAGGTGTGGGTACCTACTTTTACACATTGTTTCCGTTCAGTGAGATAGCTTTTAAAAGGGCCAGTTGTGTGCCTCTTATGCCCAATTTCTCCAATTTCTTTAGTAAGACTGTTACAGAGATCGTATCAAACGCCTTGGCTAAATCAAGGAATACGGACAGACACTTTTTGCTCTGGTCCAGACTTGTGGCTACATGATGTACTAATTTGTAAACTGTATTATCAGTACTTTTGCCTCTGTGAAAACCAAATTGATTATTCGAAAGTAAGTTCTTATGCTCTAGTTATTTAATTAGTCTATTATTCATAATTCTTTCTTTCATTCTTTTAATTAGTCTGTTATTAATAGCTTTGACAAGGAGGGTAGGATGGAAATAGGACGGTAGTTATTAATATTGTCACTGTCACCACTCTTATGAATAGGCCGCACAACCGACTGTTTGAGATGAGTGGGGAAAACACCATTTTCGAGGCAATTGTTAAAAATGTGCGCAAGAGGAGGCAAAAATAAAGCTTTGTAAGTTTTAAGGAAATTGGAAGAAATATTGTCACATCCTGTGATGGAATCCGCTTTAAGATCCCTTATAAAGCCCTCAAGTTCCTCCTCTGTCACACCCTCGAATACAAAAGAGTTAAGTTGCGTTGGTAAAATAGAGGAAGTGGAGGTGGACTCATCAACCTTAGTACTTATAGGCTTACAGTTTTCGGCAAGAGATTTTCCAACATTGATAAAGTAAGAATTGAAGTTATTTAAGGTAGTCTCAATTAGGGAATTCCCCTGCAGTAATTGTTCAGGGTAAGTGTTATTTCTATTATTAGAAGTTAAGGTTTTTACTGTTTTTAACAGTTCCATAGGATTTGGCCTTGCTGCTTCTATTAGCCCTTTTTCATACGCTGGCTTTACTTTTTTTAGTATGTTTTGTATGTTTGTTACAAAAGTTGTACAAAAGTACATATCTGTGAAATGTTATTTTAGCAATTTCATTATCAGGTGATTTTTTCGTTTGCGTATGTAATTTGTCTCTGTTTCTCAGACAACGCAGTAGGCCCGGCATGATCCACGGCTTCATAATCCTTTTGCGCTTACGGATTGTCGAAGTATGTATGTATCATGGGGAGTGCTCCGAGGAATTGTTCGGACTTATACCGGCTGCAACATTTCGCCATCGTTCAACGCGACAAAATTTTCATCCCCATCACCTGAATAATTGGCAATCCACCACTGTGCGGTTCTCCAGAAATTTTTTGCCTCGCACAACAAATCTCTGGAACAAATTGTTGCCTGCGGTATTTCCGGACCGATACGACCTTCAAACCTTCAAGAAAAGAGCGTACTCCTATCTCAAAGGCCGGCAACGCACTTGTGACTTTTGAGTTGCAGATGTCCATGGGCGACGGTAGTCACTTACCATCAGGTGACCCGTCTGCTCGTTTGCCCCCTATAATATAAAAAAAAAAAAAATTGTTGAAGTCGTTGTGTTGTTTTCTATTGCGATTTGTAAGCAATTAACAAGATAGTTCAGGGCCTTGTCAGAATTTGTAATTTCGAATATTGGAGTTAGATTGATGTATGACATATACTTATTTAAATCATCTTTGTTAATTTTAATAACAGTCATAGAAGACGATGGACGAGGTTTATCGATAATGATTTGAGTCAAAACAGGGTCGTGGTCTGTTAAATCAGTGTGGGGAATAATTGTAATAGCAGGATATTTTGTCTTAAGTAAAATATGATCTAGACAAGTTGAACTCTTTGCCTCTTTGCTCGAGTGATTTCAGTATGAGCAGGTAGGAGACCATGGTAGGCGGCCATTGTTAAATATCGTTCTCCAGTGGAAGTTAATTTGGCAGAGTTAATAGGAATGTAAGGAATGTTCATATCTCCAACGACAACAATATTCTTCATATTTGTAACTGTAGATAAAACTTCGTTTAGCGACTGCAGGAATACGTCTTAAGATCTACTTATTGTAATTTAAATGGTGTACAATCACAGAAATTTAAATAACGTAATAGAAATGGTATGTAGCGCTGGGATCTATCAAGAATGCATGTCGCCGACGTAGTGCTACATCTACATACACAAATAATAATTACACAATCACGCGTACATATGCACCGAGAATATTATCCAAACTGAACTAAGCCTTATGAATACTCATTACGATTGATATTACGTCGTATTGGTCCACTTACTTCACACAAGAATAATAGATTCTGCATTTGTGGTAGTGATTGCGTAATCTACACTAGGGCTTGACTACGGGTAATACCGTAATACCAGGGAACCAAGGAATAATAGAAGAAAGTTATTAGTGGGTCCGTGCTTTATTGTTAAATATAATTTATTTATTCTTTACAAAAATTATGAAAAGATGAAGTATTAAAAATTACTGTCCTGTAAAATGAAGATATTTATTCAACAACTGTCTTTTTGGAACAATTTCAATTGCATTTTTGCGTAATAATTAAGGATATCACATTTAATTAAATGAATGACGTAATTATCAGTTGGGGACTGATCATATTGATGAAAATGTGTGTCATCAAATATTTAAAAAAAAAATGGCATCCCAAATAAGATCCTAGATATTGTTAAATTATCACAAAAATACGATGGCGAAATTACGATTCCTACAAAAAAAAAAACAAACTTCACGTTATTCTCGCGTCCACGATTTCAAAGTATTTACTTGCTTTTTTATTAAATCGGTTAAAACAATATAAACCTGAACTTACTACATTGAACAAGTTCCATGTGTTAATTGTAGGTACTGCAGATTTTAACAGAGTACGTCGTTTTGTTGATATATTGAAATCATCCTCCGTAAAATGAATTGAACAAATCCGACTATAAATTATATATACTTGTCTTTCGTATCTGCATTCTACGGGAATCTAAAATAAACGAAATAAACCAATAAAATAATATATTCCCTTAAGAAAACAATGTTTCATGTTTCATATTTATGTTTTAATGTAAAATGTAAAGTTTGTGAGTACTACTGTGGGTACCCTAATGTCGTTTAGCACATTACTAGTTCGCGACGATTCTGTGTGACCGTGCCACTAGAAATGCTAAAGTAAACACTATTATTCATTGCGTTATTCATTTCTTTTTGTAAAACCAAACTGTCAGATAGCATCCAACACAACAGGCAATGTAGTAGTAAGTAGAAATAAAGCCGCAAATTATGCCAGTCGTACTATTTATTCGTAGAGTTATGTTTTAAAATGTACTTTTATCAAAAACATCAATAAAACCAAAAGAAAACACTTACCGATAAAAGTTATCCAAATGTTATCCCTTGATTAGTGTAATTACACGTAGTAGACGAATTGCCGCAGTGGGGAATGCTGCAAAACACCATTTTTACAACCGTACTTGGCGAGACAAAGCTTCACGAGTAACTGAGCGTAACATCGCGCAATGGTGGCGTCTGAGTCACCAGTGCGGCGATAAGTTTACACGTTCATAGCACTTCTATTACCTTATTTAGATTTCTGCGTGTGCAATAAAGAATATTCTATCTATCTATCTAACCAGCATTTATGTATCTAATGGTAGTTTAAATTAAATGACTCCAACCTTGTTTTATTTTAGTAGGTAAATAACCTAAATAACAAACCGTACAATTTATTTAAAAACTACCCTTTTGTTATAGATTTGATATTTGAGCAGACATAATCTCAAATATTTAACATAAATTAACTCGAGGTAACTGTGCCATCACTCTAAACCATACACAACCAAACAAAGCTGGACTACCAAATAGTTCAGAAAATGTATGACAAGGTTCATTGTAATTTTTCATACAACTATTACATGGTGTCGTACACCATGTAATAGTTATATATAGCTAATCTGTACATTGAATTTTGTGTTGTAATAGTGGTCCTACTTATTTAATGCATATCGGCATTATTATTACTATAGATAGGAGGACTTCAAAATTATAACTTTGTAATTACATTTTAGTAGTAATAAATCCAACAAAAGAGTTGTTCGCCGACTCATTTAACATAAAGAATATTTAACACAACATAACACACCCTAACACATAGTGCGTTGGACACCACCATCACTGTTGGGCTGTACACACCCCAACAAATGGTTTTTCGAGTGCTTAATCTATGAAGTGGTTTGATGATAAGCAACGGTCCGATGCGTTTGTGGTGTATCAGTGGCTATCGAGGAATCGCAGTACCAGTGTTGAGCCAGCAAGAGCGCTCAGTATCAAACCTTCAGCAGCATCACAAGTAGAAAAAACAGCAACAGCAGCAGAAGGAGAAACAGCAGGAACAGGAGAAACCGCAACAACTTTAGACAAGCGCCCAACAAGGAGTTCGTCTGTGCAGTCAAAAACAACAAGAGATATCTCTCAACAAGAAAGAGCTGGTGCTTTTAACAAGAAATCACAAAAACAAGAAACGAAGTCTGCGGCCAAGTAGAATAACGTACCACTACATTCACCAGTTCATCTTGTAATACCTTTTGCTAGCAGTAGGTACTTTTACTAGCAGCAACAATACATGTGTACATGCATACCAGAAATCGCAGCCTGAGATACTTGTAGTCCCAAGTGCCCCTAATCCTGCACTAAGGAACAGATCGACAAAAAGCATCGTGGGCACACTACATAAATATTAGAGAAGACAGCGGTTGAATGTAGTCGAGTGCACACGGACGTATCTAAAGCAACGCCGCCTATTGCTCACTATGAACTGAGAAATTAATTTCACATTTGTTTTTAATATTTTTACATTTTGTTTGTTTTCTTTTACATTCGTTTTACATTTCTATTTACAGGTTTGTGAGTGGGCAATACGTACGAGCATGTTTTCATTGACCGTTGTGTGTTGTAATATCTATTGATATCTATTAGATGTATAAAATATAACTAATTCAAATAGAATGAATTATAACTAATTCAGCAAATGATTTTTATATCAGATTTAAAGGAAAGAATTGTCCGTAGTTATTCATATCATATATTAACTAAACTTTAAGACTTATCCAACAAAAAACACGACAAAACAAACAATGCGACAAAATTTCCATCCCCATCATTTGGTATTTGGCACTCCACCACTATGCGCTTTTATATGTGGCCATATTGGTTGTGCGAGGCAAAATGTTTCGTTAAACAAGTTGTCGCCTGCGATATTTCCGGACCGATACGGCCTTCAAACCTTTAAGAAAAGAGCGTACACCCACCTTAAAGGCCGGCAACGCACTTGTGGCTCTTGAGTTGCAGGTGTCCATGGGCGACGGTAGTCTCTTACCATCAGGTGAAACATCTGCTCGTTTGTCCCCTATCCCATAAAAGGAAGCTTTGTGTCATTAAGTTTTCAAAATAATTCGTACATTTTAGATTAAAAACGTTAGTCTTGGTTGTAAATAACAATTATTTGTCACTGTAAACATCTCATAAACAATAAATGTATTTTCTTCCTTTCTTTTATATACCTCTATACACGAAATTCAATGATTAATAATTGATTTCTTAAAATGTGACAAATATGCGTGCAGTTTCCATTGAATTAAATCTTTCATGATTTTTCTGAGTGCTCTTTCTAGCACCACAGTGGATTAGGGAAAAAAACATTATTGGTCTACAACCGTAACTTAAGATGCAGGTCCTTTTTAATTTTCTTTTTCGAAATCCCGCATCTTTGCCCTGCTTAAAGATGATATAATAATGATAGCAGTAGCCAAGATTATAAGCGGAGTGTGGAGCAAAAGACTTCTTTTAGAACATGGTCCACCACTTCTAGTGCACTGCGGTGTGGCCTCGCTATTAAGATAGTTGCTATTAAGATACTCGTTTTGCAATGCATTGATAACGATTTGCATGTTAGATACAAAATCATATTTAGAGTTTTTTTTGTGAAAATTATTATAACCCGTTTAAATAAAACTTGAATCCAAATTATTCAATTTCGTTTTGCTTTAAAGCAAGTATATTAATTAGATGTGTAAATCGGGACTTAATAACTCTCGTTTCGATCGAATTGCACCGATCGTGGTCACGGGTGGATTCTGATTAATATCTAATACCTACGTTGTACGTACATGAGCTGTGAAAGGTTGTGTGCCAATGGTTAAACCCATCGGCTATGTCTGCTTTCTACAAATAAAGTCACTACAAAGTACTTAATGCTAGAATAAGAAGATCGCTCTGAAGAGGCCTCCTCTGACAGGTGTGATCTTACTGTGGGCGTTCCCCAAGGTGTCGTTTTCGTTTTGTCTCCTCTACTTTTCTCCATTTTTATTTATTATATGCTATCACCAAAGTTTTATCTTTACGATATCATCTCTATGCAGACGACTTGCAGTGATACCGTCATTTTAAGGTCGGCGAACTAACACAAGCTGTCACTGCCATCAATAATGATCTTAAGAACAACAGTACATGGGCTAGATTGTACGGACTGGAGCAAACCTTGTTGCTCTTCATCTACTCTTCTCCTTCGAACCCCTTATCATAGCTCGCTATGACAACTCTTTTACAGTTTCTGCGATACGGTTGTGGAATTCCCTTCCCCATTCAATTCGCGATCGCCCTTCTTTAAACATTTTTAAGAGGAGAATCAAGGATTATTTTATATGTAGATATGTATGGATTTGTTATATTTAATTTGTATAATATGTGTAAGTATATGTACCGATTAATATTATAGTTGTAGTATACATGTAGGTATACCTCTATATTTAGTTACGTATGTGTGTTCTATATTTTTATCTCAATTTTCTATACGTACACACGACTTTACCTCTTATTTATCTCTATATCCTCTTTTTACTCCAAAGGTTTGCTTTAAAAGAACTCATTTATGGGTTAAGCTCGGTTACAAAAAAATTGGTAGGTACAAAATACATACCAATTTTTTAATGTATAAAATGTGATTGTTTTTATTTCATTAAATGGTTGTATTTCATATCATGAAATACAGCCAGCTCAAAACTGACCGTATCGTTTATACGTCAACGTTTGATGATATCATTAAATTCACCATGATATAAAAGGTTTAATAAGAATTCTAAATAAAGAAGGAACATTAAAAAAAATGTTCCTTTTAGTTTTCGAAACGACATTTCACTGCACCTTTTTCCTATATTTGTACATTATTTGCTTTTAAAACAATATCAAAAACGATATCAGTCTGTCTCTAAATGTGGATAATGTTACTATTTTACGATATGAAAACTAATGTTTGATAATATCATGAAGTAGTCGTGCATTTAGCTGTTCATATCGTCAAACGCCGATTATACATTGATCTGGCCAGACCATATCATATTATAGATGGACAGAATATTTCATGAAATAGGCAATTTTGACATCTGGCTACGATATATACATTACTGACAGTAGCAATGCCGCCTTAAAAACTGCCTACTGTCAGAAGTTGCCACTTGTCAATACCAAGCAAGTACTTATTCTTACTTCTAGGTACTTAAAAACTGCTATTTTTATTTTAATACCTTTCTAATTTTAGGTTGTTTTATTACATCGAGTTAGCTTTTTAAATATAATATTTGATAACCTATTTCTTTATCACATGGTTCAGAGATTACACTGCTAGTTATTTTTACTTCTAATCACGTTAGCTTGGAGCTTACAGCTTTTTATGCAGTGTAAAATAGATAATAACATAATACGCTGTATCAACAGAAAAGGTAGAACTTAACTTTCCTTAATTTCTCCAAACTAGCATGTCTTACAATTTAAATATACCGTTTTAAGGATGTCAGCCGTTACTTACTATAATATCACGAAAGGGATCATTCGAAATGATTAATATTCCACGTTCGTACATCTTTCATCTTACCCTTTACGTACATATTAGCAATATCAATTTATCAAGCGAAAGGTCATGGTCGGGTGAGAGTCGAGTATCCAGACCCGCATTAATTTCCCAAAAGGGTTAGCGGATGCTATTCTAGGTAGTCTTTATATAGAAATCATGACGTCAAAGATTTCATATACGTTACAACTATGTCTGACGATCCAAGGCTTCACTTGGTTCGGATCTAGGTCATATTTATTAATAAGAGTTAAATACAGACAAATTATCTCAGCTGTGACGGAAAACATTTAAGGATAGCTTTACTATTGTACGAAAGTCAATTGCTGTAAACTGTATGTATAAAATTAAAACAAAAGAATGGACGTACTTAGAACACAATAGATTTCTACTCGAATCGGACACCCCTTCACCCTAATCTTCGTACCACCTAATCTTTCTATGTAGGAGTCGAGCCACTACAACTCCATTGGGAAACACTGTTGACGAGGGTTATTTGGGATTAAATTAGGTACTTAGTACCTTTTCCAAATGTCGGTTTTCACCAATAGTCAACAGCTTAGTTTACAACAATTTTTTATCTAATATTGCGTGGTCGTATGGGTTCAGAAAATTTTTGAAACCTTTGTTATAATTTACAGCAATTAGAAGTACTATAGCACTAAATTGTATCCGTATCCCAAATCCTATTTATTGTTTTATAAAATAAATTAGTTTTAAGTACTTAACTATGTCCGTTGAATTTGACTGAATAAAAGTTGGTAAAATTTGAAGTTCTTGCCGTCATAAAAAATTGGTTGCCTGTAAAGTCGGTATACGGGCGAAAGTTTTACGTGACAACGACTTTGAGTGGTAAAATAATAACCATGCCCGAGTGGAAGGGACGCGTGCCTCTCACTCGCTCTCATTGTGAGCGCATAACGTGAGCGGAGCGTAACGCAGTTTCTTAAAGTGTCACCCGGCAAACCAATTTATAAGACGTTGTCACGTCAAAAGTCAAACCAAAACATTTTCATGTTTAAGTAACGCCAAGACGAGTACATATTGCTTGCAATGTAAAAAAGTTATCAGATCTTATGGAGAGCCAAGCTCGTAACATCATCATAGCTTATTGTATTGTAATATATTATACCTCTTTGATATAGTTAGTTCGAAACTTGAACGTTTAAATATGCAAAATTTGATAGTATGAAGATAACAAGAATGGGTGCGGAGGTCTGTTCCTGGACGTCAAACTGATGAAACGTGCCTCTCCGTTCAAAAAGTGATTGTTGTATTTTAATGTGAAAGTATTTATTAGAACGTCCAATACACTTATTTACAGTTCATATCGTTTGTCCCTAAGCAAGTGCTACAGTATAGCGTTCTGCGTGAATCCTAGTCGATATATGTATTTAGTGAAAGCACAAGTAGAATCAAATTAGAAACAACTGCTACAAGCATTCCCATGTCTAAAGGAGGCAAGGTGACCCATTGTCCCCAAAATTGTTCATTTCGGTTTTGGAATGTGTCATCAACAACCTGAAATGATGTCAGTAAGACTAAGTCATGTGGTTTAAATATAAAAGGCAGACTTAAGCCATCTAAGATTCGCTGATGATCTGGTGCTAGTATCGGAAACAAGAGAGGAACTACAATACATGATAAATACTCTTTACACTGGCAGCAGAGAAGTGGGCTTAGATGTAAAAAATATCATGATTGGCAATAAAAGTCTAGAATATGTTGAACATTATATCTACCTTATAAAACAAATCAGCCGTGAAAGCAATAACAATTACCTAGAAGTAGAGCGAAGGTCAAAAATAGCTTGGAATAAATTCTGGTCATATAAAGAAATACTAAAGACTGACATGCCTGTTGTGCTACAAAAGAAAGTGATGGACTCATGTATTTTTCCGTGTTATACGCGTGCCAGTCGTGAAAATGTACTAAGAAAGTTAAAAACAAAATATGTCAGAGAAGCATGGAGCGTAGTAAGTTAAAAAAAAAATCTCAAAAAATCCGGCAAACAAAAATACGAAATGTCACAAAAGCTATAGATGCTCTGAACTACGCTCAAAAACAAAAATTCAGATGGGCTGGCTATGTAGCACGCCTAGAACACGATAGATGGAAGTCCACCGTAACCTCGTGGAATGGCCCTCAAGGTAAAAAACGGACAGACTACACACAGTTTACTAATGTTTGGCAAAAAACGTTCCCCAAAGTATGTTTCCCAAATTTTCATTTGGCAAAAAAACATTTGGCAAAACAACTTTTCGCAATTTTACAGTTAGCAATACTATTTTTGGCAATTTATTGTTTAACAAATAATTACATGGCATAGTTTCATTTTACCATGTATTAAGTAGTCAAATATGGATCAACTCCGGCTCGGCGGCAAACGAGCGGTACGCTCGCTTCGCTCGCTCGGCTCGCGCTCTGTTGGGGCCACAGTGATAACCTAACCTAACCCACTTTTCTGGCAGTTAATTTAAAAATTTAACATTAAAATTTAATTATTGTACTTAATTATTGTACTAACTTCTGTATTCTGATTGTGTGAAGAAACGATTTAATTGGTAATAATTATAATAATAATATGATTTACATCAGACTTTCATGTTTTTACAATTTTTAACCCAAATTAAAATCAAAATTTGAACGAACTTACTTTTGGAATATAATTTTTTACAAAATAAAGCATTTGCTTAATGTATATTTGACTCAATAAAAATTGAGCAAGTAAAAAGTTGCCAAATGAATATTTGACGAAGTGATTAAAATGCAAAATATAAATTTGTTAAAGATTCTTTTGGGAAATGAAACTATGCGATAAGTTTTTTGGGAAGTGAAATTTGACGAAACATATTTTGCCAAACGGCAGGATCCCACTACACACACGATGGAAGATGATATAAAGAAGGTAGCGGGACCACACTGGAGAAAAACTGCTAGACATAGAGAAAAGTGGAAATCTTTGCAGGAGGCCTTCACCTGAAGAGAGTTCATACATGCAACTTAATTTAGGTATCTATTGGATATCTTTCAGAAAAAATATAAATTGTTAATTATTTCGTCTGTCTGATTTTACATATTATTATAAATAAATACAATTACTGGATATTAACAAATGGTAACAGTTATAAATTCATACAAATATGCAACTATATACATTTGTAACCATTAAATATGTAACTAACGCGACACAAATCTGGCATCAGAAGAAAACAAGGACGATTTCTAAAGTGTACTCAACCTGACTTTGAAGAACATCCGCAAGCAGGACATAGTCAGCGTTATGGGGGACATGAACGCCAAGGTTGGCTCAAATAACGACGGTTGTCAAAGACACATGGGCGGACACGCTGGGTGTCCGGAACGAGAACGGGCAGAGATTCTTGGAGTTCTGTCAAGATAACGAACTCACCATCGGAGTTACTTTATTTATCCACTGTGAACACCACAAGTACACCTGAAATTCACCGGATGGTGCTACCAAGAACTAAATCAACCACACCACCATTACCTCCATATGGCCCCCATCCTTGCTCGACGTACGCAATCGTCGTGGCGCTGATATCGACAGTGATCACCACCTAGTCGAGACCGAGGTGCGGCTTAAAGTAGTCGTTGCTCTACCGGCTAAGCCGACCTGGCGACGAACGATCACACGATTATTCATGTTCGGTTAAATTAGTGCAAACCTTATGTTACCCTGTGACTATAACTGGATCTTAGTATAGGCTGGGAGTAGTCGGTTAGATATGCCGATGACAAGTTGGTGACGGCCCTAGGGGTTTCCCGTTTACCTGCAGCAGAATCTCCCGTGAAGGATGAGTATGGATATCGCCCAGTTAGTAGAAGGAACCCGCTTGCCACCTGGGGGCTAGCGCTGGCTAGACCATTGGAGGCATAACCGGCAGTACCGACGGTCCACTCCTTACAGGCGCTGTGAGGCACATCATGTGGTTTTCGTCGGTTTAAGTCTGATATACGGCCTCACCAGTAGCCCGGTGAGGTAAAATCCCACACTAAGAAAATGGTTGCGTTGCCCACTTATCTCGTTATTTCGCATGCAAACAATTAAAACAATATTGAGTTGTACGCTTCAAGATGTTTCACCGCGTTTAGATTTTTTATAATGTATGGGCATTATAAAAAATCATGATTAGAGAAATCCCACCTTCCAGGAAGAGGTGTATAATAGGCGTATATTATAAGCGACATATTCTTGGTTTCCGACTTAAACGCGAATGAAGTCGCAGGCACACCTTGTATGCCATAAAACTAAAAATAGGTTTGTGTAATAGTACTAGTTTAGGATAATTTTAGTGGTTATATTTTAGTTTTAAAGGAAATTCTAACTAATTAATTCTAATTTAAATACTGCTACAAATAATATCTAAATCGGGTAACTAAAACTCCACAAGCATTTCCGTTTAAATGTATAGCCGCCTTGAAAACTCAGAAATAAAGATTTATCGTTACCTTGTTAAAATTATATCAACTACAGTACTTTGCAGTATTATTAAACTTATTATCTATAAAAATACTCTTTCGTAAAAGCTAGTACTGAATATAACAGTAGGAAATACATAATAGAGTATGTAAAACCTTCAGCAGCGATTACTAAAGTTGATTATATTCCATTCAATTCATTCAATTCACCAAGGTTTCGTGAATTACTTAAATTTGACATTGTATTTTTGATTGTTTAGGTAGTTTAAAATATTTTCTTCATAGGTAAATAGGTAAAGGTTTAATATTCTTGTTTTAGGGTAGAGTGTAACAAGCTTAGTTCGAATACAATTCTGTTCATGTCCTACATTATTCCGTGAAATTAAAGATATATTCTCCTTAAAGTTTTCGGGAACCATATTTAAATATATATATATAGTATTCAGAAATGCCATCAGCTGTACTTGGTTCCAAATCGAGTGTCGCCAGTTGCACACTCTTAGACGATAATCATATTTTATACACACATACAGAACTCTGCGCTAATTAATTAAATGAAATTTAAACGCCAATTATAAGTATACTAAATATACCCTTAAGCTGGTCATTATAAGGAGGTAGGTATACTAACTTGCAAGCCGTTACCCTCATACACGTCCTAGTCAATATCACTGTTATCAGTAATCACATTTTGATCAGTAATCTTAAAAGTTTGATGAGTTGTATCAGTAATAAAACTTTTAGTGTAAAAATTAATAATTTCACTAATAATATTATCAGCTTTTGGTTTAACAGCCGGTTTCTATTAAGATTATAAACGTGAAAGTTTGTGAGGATGTATGGACGTGTGGATGTTTGTTACTCTTCCACGCAAAAACTACTGAACGGATTGCGATGAAACTTGGTATGTAGATAGCTAGAAACCTGAATTAACACATAGGCTACTAGGTTTTTTATCGCGATATTCCCACAGCATCGGCTTACGCGGGTGAAACCGCGGGGCGCAACTAGTATTATAATACTAATAATAAATCTGATTCGTTTGTTTTTTTACTAATCTCTGAAACTACCCGACTGGTTTGAAAAATTGCTTTTGTATTTTATAGCCCAATTTGATTTTATGAAGGCAATTTTACAAAGTTTTAGGTTATTAAAATCACGCTACGACCCTAAGGAAAGAAGCATTGACTATAAAAGTGGGTGGCACGCTTAGAAAAATATACAAGAAAAAACTATATTTTAGGAAAACAACAAATAAATATACGTATAATTTATTGTTTTTGTATAAATAAATACATTTGTAATCGTAGTACATTTGTAGTCTTGCTTTGTTACGCGAGTTTATTACACGTGAACGCATTTGATTAGAGAATTCTAGTTAGCTCACGCCTAGCAAACTTAATCTATTGCAAAATAGTTTAAACCTAAAAAAATATTATCTAGTTTATTTAAGGAGTTTATAAAAAGGAAGTTCTGGGGCCACATTATACCTATTAAAGCATGGTTATCCGGCGCCGTAGCAGAAGCAGGCCCGAGACGGTGGCGCCGTGTTCCGCGCGTGCCTCTCTTACTGACAGGGGTTAAAATCCTCCACAACACAGTGGGGTCGCCTGTTGTTTAACAGGCGGCCAAGTCTGCCAGAGTTCACAGGGATGTCCTTGTAAGGGTACACCTGAGGCCCTGGTAATGTGGACTGTGACGGAACCCCGTGTGGTTTTAGTCGGTTCGAGTCCGACATACCACCCTATCGCTTAGTCCAGGTGGGTTGGCGACTCGTGGGGGTTTCCACACGTGAAAAAAAAGACCTATTAATGCATAATCTTCATGCACTGTGTAAATTATTTTCCATTTATCAATATTTCAAATTATGTTCTTCTTAATAGTACGCTTCATGAATTTAATTTGTTCAGCACATTTATTGCTTTCACGTCTATTATGCGTTTCTATTCGATTAGTGCAGGCTAAATATTATTTCTATGAGATAAGAATTTTAGTTCATAATTATATAACACTATTAAAAAAAAATCTCCCAATTCCATCTCTCCAAAACGTAACCACACCTGCGCCCCACATACTCCTTACAAAAGTTGAATTTCAAACTTAAAACTAAGTACTTAAAAGGCGCCGAATCTAGCCTATATCAGGGTACGTTCTCAGATTCCGTGTTGCCGTGTAATGTTGAAATTTCCCAATAACTAATTTCCCTGACACGGGAATCGATCCCTCAAAATCACGATTGGACGCAAATATAAGCCCCAACATACGCCATAGACCGTCTTGTAATGTGTTAATTTTCATAGCTACTTCTAAATTCAAATCCAGCGCCCGTATATTATTATTAAATAATTAATAATATAAGTACGTAATTCGACAGAATAAAAGTCATTGTCGTCTTATTCGTCGACCTCCTAAGGTTGAGGTATGATTGATATTCAATCTGTTTTCGGTATATAATCAACGCGTTATACAGACTGTTACAGAAAGGTGTGGTAAAATTTAAGAAGCGCTATGCTAGGTGACAAATAGTTCATTTAGCTTGAAAGAAATGGATTTTGAAAAGAAAAACAATCTGTTTTTCTTCGCAAAATGCTTTTCCCTTTGGAGGAGCACATTTCTAAACAACACATTATGAATTTGAATGTCATCTTTAATGATTTTGTTTTTTATTATTTTATGCTGACATTTTCAGAAAAATCAAGACTCGACTCTAGATCTAGACATCAACATCCTTGGTATTAAATACCTATAGTTTCATTCATGTCAGCCCTGTCATAGGAAATATTATATTTATCGGTTCTTTTTTTCAATTTTCAAGTTCCATTTTTTCAAATTCAAATTAAGATTTCTGTATTAAATATCACGAATTTTCATAAAATTGTTGGCGCTTTACGTTATTCTATACCACCCTAAAATATAACAACATCTTTCTGCAACACCCGGGATATACCAGGCTGTTTAAATCTGTTAAACCAGCTACATAGTAGCTTTTAAAATATATGTACTACTGTGTATTACATAGTTATAGTCATATTAATAATAATAATATTATTAAGTTTCATTAAGAATTTTCCTGCACTAGACGTGTAGGTACTGTGTATTAAGTATCGGATAGCCGAGAAACTCTATCCGCGGGAAAAGTGCCAGATGAGACGATAGGTGGGAATACTTCGACTACGTCACGTCACCACACATGACTATTATAAACTCGCTCCTATGCCGTGACCACTAGAGTGGAAAGTACAACTTCTGCTACCTCGGCAGCTTTTATGGACATGATATAGACCTTACTGCGAAGAGTTAGGAGTACTTTTACAAACACTGTTGTGAGAGAAAGCACTTTCCGGTTGTGTGTCGTGTTGAATGACGCAGATGACGGCGTGACACAGCCAACACTAAACCACCAAGTTGCCAGTCGAGCGGAGACCGCTCGTCTGCAAACACTTCGTGTGACGTTGAGGAATAAACACACAGTTTCCGCGATCTCTTAACTTCTCGAGTGTACATGGAAAGGTTATAAATGTTATCCTGTAGTTGCTTACTATTCCAAGAAGATTATAATAACTGAATCAGGGTAAGTGCACCAATTTGTATTATCAAACTATTTCTTATAGATTTAAAAGAATATTTGGTTAAGTAAATACATATGTTTAAGGTTTATGAGGAAAATTTAACTCGGAAATATTGTTGAACAACCTTGTGGAAAATGGACTCGTTATTCCTAGATTAAAAGGGGTCGTGCTCATTCGTTGTAAAACAATTTTGGCAGTTTACCTTTTTGCTCTGGAATATGGTTACATCTATTTGACCAAGAAGGTCACGTCTTTCGTGATAAAAGATGCGACTAGATAATTATTTTTTTAAAATTCGTTTGATTCGTTTGATTATTTTCTTAAAATTCGTTTGATTAACTTAATTAACTTTAATTTTGTTTCATCACTATATTAAACTCTAATAACAATATACAAAAGAGGCGTGTCAATATTTATATTATTATTCTTATCAACGCAGCTAAGTCGGCATACCTATTCATGGAATTAGATTCAAACTTTCACATAACAAAAAAAGCGTGCTGCATTGTTTGTTGATTAACAATGCAAGGTGCATCAATGAAGTTTCACAAATTGATAATGTCTTCGATAGCTACCTACTTGAATAATAAAATATACTGTTTAAGGATCAATCTAACAGCCTGTTGCAAGTTGTCAAACACGTTTAGACGTAAGTGTGGTTGGTGACTGCCTAGGTAGTCTATGGCTTGAATCCAGCAGATAGATATGTCAGGATAATTTATGTAAATATATAAGTACTTACTCTCTACGAAAGTAATAAGTGTACAAATCGTGAGAAAGTCATGTTTTGCATTCATCATATGTAATATTATATTTTTGACAGAACATCAAGGTACATAACCTTCACCCAGATCCACTTAAATGTTAAAAATAACTACATTTTTAAAAATATTTTCAAGCAATAATCTGCCGTTAAGCGACATGCTATAGTTCCTTGGCTTTATTTCTAAAAAAACAGTCCGGTTCACGAAGTAGGACGAACAACGGTAAGAAGACTTCTCGCATAGATTTTAGTCGACACATTAAAACAAGCTCGACTAGTCGCAAAATATGTTGACTGAAGGAGGCGTTCACTTAAAACCAGGGTTTAGGTCCCAGGAAAGTCAAGAGGCTTTTTGTAAATTTAGGTGTCTCGAATCCCTTTTGGGGAGACTTTTGGTTCGAGACACGGACTTCTCGAAACAACACAACAACTTTAACGA
This sequence comes from Euplagia quadripunctaria, assembly GCA_963859945.1. Classification (NCBI taxonomy): domain Eukaryota; kingdom Metazoa; phylum Arthropoda; class Insecta; order Lepidoptera; family Erebidae; genus Euplagia; species Euplagia quadripunctaria. The sequence continues at coordinate 14,856,498 of OY982570.1, forward strand.
TTTTGAAATTTTAATGTTGTATAAATAAAACCGACATCTGTGGAAAACGAAAGTGTTCTTCTTATCCGGTGGCCTTATAACAAAAATTAGAAATAGTCTTACAAAACTGTTAACGATCAGATCAGCTCTGCCTAGTTTTGGATCAGACGGCCGTGTGTAAGGTGTCTCAAGTTATTTTTTTAAATCTATTATTTGATTTATTTGTATGGCTGATGGCTGGAGACTAGGTAATAGGTACTAATTAATTATTAGTATGAGTATGATTACTATGATCCCTAATTCTAAGACTGTTTTATATTTGGAAGATTTTATTACCAAACAATTGAATCTGTGATTTCGATTATTTACTTGTATAAGAAACCTTACTAATGAATAGGTAGGTACTAGATTAATAATGATTATTACTGATCATAACTTCAGTATAATTACTAAGTTTGTTTTATAGTTATAACATTTTACTGAAAAAAAGTTGATCTATGATTATAAGAATTAAACATACGTATTGTTAAACTTAAGTTTTAGAGTTATTTATTCTTGATACTATATTCTGAGAAATCTCGAAGTCTCAGGATGTCCCGGGATTTTAATCGTGGGTTGTCTTGTGGCCCGGAACCCTGAGACTGTCAAGATTTTCCAAACCCTACTTAAAACAAATACAAAATTAAGTAAGTTGAAGACCTAAGTTAATTAATAATAATGTCTTTTAGCTAGTCTAAATAACAATACTTCCACAAGTCATTGAATGGATATCTATTTTGGTGGTCTTAAAAGACTTAAATTATCGGTGGAATTTTTCTTCACTTTATTAAATAAGTGAAGTAATTGTTTACTCAGCTTGATTTGAAAAGGAAAGTTAGTTCATTTACGAAGATAGTATGACAATAGGGTTAACGTGCCACCGACAATGGAAAGCTGTAAAAAAAACGTTTTTATGACACATGAGTGAACTTATACCACGTTTTACTTTAAATAAATATTATATTTTTACCACGTTTTTCTTTAAATAAACAATAATTATTTAAATAAATTTAAATATATATTACGTTGATTGATTTGTAAGAAACTTCATTTAGGAATAGTCACAGGTAAAAAGAATCTTAAACTTTTAAAATAATCATCTAATAGGAAAACAACGATTACATAAATAAATTCCAGACATCTGACAAATTTTCATTTTAAATTTTTTTATTTACGTTTATCGTTTCATCGACTACTTTAGTCAGCAAAAAAAATAATTTCAAGTCGGCAAACTTTTCACTCTTGACATATGCCAGCGAAATTCTGATCGACTCATGAACACTTATTTGATACTTATATTGTAATCTTCTTTATTTTAACCTTTTTATAAGACGGTCCTCCTTACCGTTAATACAGTTGTTACTGTAATAAACCAAATGGGTAAAAAAAACAACAGCCAAATTGTAAATATCCCCATGATCATCAAAGATTTAGACTAAGAAGTGACAGAGACCATTATTTTACATTTTTTAAGATAAACGCTTAGTTGCCAATGAGGATTTCTCACAGTCATCGTTGATCAGAGTATCGGAGACCTTTTCGTCGTTTGGAGGCTCCCTGCTTACTGAAGACGTTATGTCAAAGTTGAATTAACCAACCGCCTAAACCCACAGAAATCTAATTCTATATATAATCTAATCTAATTAAAGAATTCCTTTTAAGCCCCACTATGCTAATTTTCCCAGTAACCACTGAAAGCAAAATGGTTTTGTTGTTTGTCCGGCTGTCAGAAAATGTATAATTAAATATTGTATGGGCAATGGTCCTACTAAACTGTGGTAGGACCACGAGTATTTTTTTATTGTCCGTAGTAATTTTGGGTTCGTTCCTGAGGGCTCCGGTGCCTGAGGCACCCGTTCCGGAGGGACCCGATTAATTTTTTTCTTAATAAATGTAAAAGTACCGTTCGCAGAGAAGATGTTTAATAAAGTTTGACCCTACTAATATTATCAATGTGAAAGTTTGTGAAGATGTTTGTATATTATGTTTGTATATGTTTGTATGTTCGTATGTAGTAAGTAATGTTAGAAGCTGAGAGAAGTATTGTAATGTGAGAAGTTGTACCTATCTGTATAATGTTCTATTTTAAATATCAGTGGAAAATAAAATCTTAGAGTTATAAAATCATAAAGTTATTATTATTAGCGTATGATTGTTGTAGGAAACTCTCCATCTGCTTCTGACTTTACACACTACGGTATCTATTTAATTAATTCATAAAAAGATCATATTACTCCTAGTTAAACTATGGGCACGGCTACTTGTCTGTAGTCCTATTGATAGAACCACCGACAAGTAAAAATGTCCGTAGTACTACCAATAGCACTACGGGTAATGTTAGGTGCCCATGGTCCTACTGATAGAACTAGGGGCAAAAAGAATTGCCCGTGGTCCTACCAGTAGGACCAGGTAGTAGGACCACGGGCAACAAATCAAAATAATGATGTTTTTGTTACAGTCCTACTGATTGAACTAGGGACAAAAAAAATTGCCCGTGGTCCTACCAGTAGGACCAGGTAGTAGGACCATGGGCAACAAATCATTAAATATTATCATTTACCACTTGACATTGCTTTACTGTTAGGAATACCAAATAAGTAGACAACTATGAGTTCTAAAATATAAGTTTAATTTAATATAAATTTGTTCGATACAAAATGTAGAATAAATGGTAAAAAAGAAAAAAGAATCTACAGGATCGTATATACTAAAAAAGGTTCCCTAACCCTTTTTAGTTTACACAAAACTGTTATACCATATACCCGTTATATAACCATATGTTTTGTTTAAATTACTTAGCTTAGTTTAATATTTACTAGCAACCCACCCCGGCTTCGCACGTGTAGCAGAGACTTCTTCAGCAATCATCATCATATTTCAACCAATTTACACAAACCTTAACAAATTATATACCTAAACCTTCTACTATGCAGTATAAATTCCAGAACATCCCAAATGTAGCTGTATCAGCAATGTTTAAATTTTAATAATGTATATTATGTACATAAAAAAATTCATATTTGAATATTGAAATGTAAAAACTTTATTGAGATGTAAAGTTTAACTAACTATAGTAATTTAAAAATGTAAAAAACAAAGAAAGTAATATTGTAGAACCCATCTGAAACAGAGAAAACCAGTATGAGGCCATGGCCATGGGGTGTGGAAACCAGCAATTTTAGCCATAGATGTCGCATGACGCAAAGTGCTACGTTTCAAAAGTTTTGAAACCCAGTTAAATGAGGTTTCGTGAACCCCAAGAATAGCATTGTATTATAACTTGCCACGGACCTTTTAGTAAGCCCACTAATATACTTACTAGGTAAGTAATGATTAAGAGATGGTACACTAAAGTAAAAAGCTTGTGATAGGTATACACAATTATTGTGCATTTGGTCAACAAACAAAAAATGGCCTCGTTTTATGTGGGTTATATGATTATCTGGTTATCTTGGAAATATGGTGACCACGGTAGAAGTCTTCGAGAACGTAGACGCGGGTGTGCTGTGCAGTGGGACAGGTATAAGCATCTCTCTGTCAGTTTAATGTAAGCATTTGAGGACAAAGATTCACAGATGTCGTTGTGACAGTGAAAGTTGTTTACAATTAACCTGCAATGTGTAACGAAACTGATCATAATATAGGTACTTCCGCAATAGAATTTTTGACACAAACGCGTAAATTTTTTTTCATAAGCTACTAAATACTTGGTCTTACAAATATGATCACGTTTGCTTTAGTAGAGGCAAGACATTCATGTGTCATGGGTAACTACACTACAACCATGTCCTTAAATAACAACTAACTGTTATCGCGTAGAATAATACAAACACGATATAAAACTTGAAAGAAAAAGCTGAAGAGTTTATTTCGTTATAGTTTCTTATAGTCCTATTTAAAAAATATTTTTCTTTAGATAGCCCGTTTATTGAAGAAGGCTTATAAGCTATAAAACCTATAAGATCTGAGTAATAACAATAGACATTGAAACCGGGTATTGCGGAGCACATCTTGTTTTAATATGTCAAGTAGTTTATGCGCTTAAGTCGAACACGTAGAATACGAGCAGGCAGAATAGTAAATTTTAAAAAACGTACTGCTTTATCGGTTCACTTGACAAAATCAAACAATTCGTTGTGTTTTTTATGATCTGTATGATTGAACATGTACAACTCTTAGCTCGAGCTATAGCGGTCCTTTCAACGTGTTTTTAAAAGTAGTCTTGTAAAATATTTCCTGCTCCGTAGCAGGTTTTAGTAGTTCTAGTATTTTTTGTAAAAAGATATAGACAAAAATACTGACGCATCGCCAACCCAATATAGTTGGTAGTTAAAATTATTAGAACAGTTTGCTGCATTTATAACTGACTCTCTAATAGTACGGCTCTTTAGGAGACTCTACTACACAAACAATTAGCTGCAACTACATTTAAAAAACCACTAGTAACGACTAACGGGTCCATGTAACTAAAGTTTCTTAAATGACAGCTTATGATAACAGCTCCTTGTATTTAAAATTGTTGATAAAATTCAACAAATATGCTATGCAACCCGTTTACTACACGCTGAAGAGGGTTTTTTTTTTAATTGGGTAATGGAAAAGGCGTTTGACCTCCAAAAAAAAATCTTCCAACTCATCTGGTGGAAAGTGACGATGAAGACAAAGGTGGTACACACCTATCCAAGACAAACTGTGCTCTTAAACGTTCCAGGATTATAATTGTCTGGAAAAATAGACGCAGGCAGTTGTTTGTTTATTTCTTCATAGATTCCTAAAGCGTTAGTTAACCCGTTTATTGAAGGCTAGAGTAAAGGCACCCCATTCCGAGGGATTCTAAATATAGCACCTTATTCCGAGTCATTTAGAAAAACAGCGTTTTCAAGCAAACTTCAAGCTTTTTTAACTTCAAAATACCTTAATCTATTAATAATTTATCTGTTCGTGTTTATATGAGCAAAAGAGTGCTTTAAATTGTAGGTTTTTTTTAATAGTCGATTATTTTGCGCTGGCAGCTGACTCATACGCGACCTTCATACATATTTTTTAAAAACAAGAAGAAATTTAGGGCGTGTGAAATTGCGGGGTACCAACATCACGTTTTAATAAACCTGACTAGTAATTTACATGCTCGGATATACAAACTGGGAGAATAGTAAATTCAAAAAAAAAATGTAGCGTTATCGGTTCACGAGTTTGAGAAAATCAAATCATTCTTTTGTGTTTTGTTATGATCTGTATGATTTAACATGTAAGTCTTAGCTCGAGCGATAGCGCTCTTTTCAACGTGTTTTTACAAGCAGTCATGAAAAATATTTCCTGCACTAGCAGGTTTAGGAAGCTTTAGTGAATTTTAGTAAAAAAATACTCCACAAAGATACTCGCACATGCTAAGTCAGTAAAAAATTGCTAAGATAGAAAATTAGCGTCAATTACAGTGGCGTCGCTAATATTACCGCTCTTTATAAAGCTTAAGAGAGTCTACAAAAGAAAGAAAATAATTATAGTGTGTAAAAAAGGCATAGTAAGGTGTGTAAATGCTTATTTTACTCATGGTATCACGAAATTACTGCTAGGTTCAAATTATTAAATAAAGAATTAAAAAAAAGAACGTAGGTACACTCTATAATCGCTACTGAACTGAAAACTATAATTTTTTTCATTTTTGTCTGTCTGTCTCTTTTTCTGTTTGTCCGTCTTTCTGTCTGTTTGTATCATGACTACGCATCACACCGAATATCATGACTACACATCACACTGCAATTACTGAACGGATTGAAATGAAACTGGGCATGATTTGAGTTCATGCCCCTTGAAAGGAGGAATGAAAGTGAAAATGTGTTCTTAGTTGTAATTCATTAATACGTAATCTGATTGCAATCATTCTTTTTTGTTGGTAAGAAGGTACTTTGAAGATTGTCACATAATCTTCTATTTCTATATATGTGTATAATAAATCTTGAAATTTAAATTTGAGTCCCGTATTTCGATTTCAATTATTCGTTTTTTGTTGGAAAGGACGTACTTTGAAGATTGTCACGTATTTTTTTTTTCTTCTTTACTATACTTATAATGAACCCGTAACAGGTTCATCTCTGTACATTATAGACTGTTTAAAAAATTTTTTGGTGGCACTTTATAATCGATACCAAACCTGTTAAGCCAAAACTATTTTATTTTTATTTTTGTCTGTCTGTCATCATCATCATCATCATCATCACGCTAAAACTACAGAACGATTCAAATGAAACTTGGCATGATTTGAATTCATACTACGAGGTTGGACATTTGACATTTTTGAAATTCAAGACGGTTTCTTTGAGAGAGGGGATGACAGTCAAAATGTGTACTTAGATGTACTACATTAAAACGTGGTCCGATTATAATCATCCTTTTTCTTCGTAATTGTACGTAACGTAATCTTCTTTCTTCTGTATCTATATGAGTACAGAGTTTATCTATCTATCTATATGTATAATCAATCTGTAGACGTGTTATGCTAAGTGTTGTGTATAATTTGGTGTAACATTTTAAGTATTTGATTTATCGCACTCGGTTCTCTCAGTCCATAGACAAAATACTTTAAAATTTTCAAGAAAAAATCGACGACACCTGTTGGCCCCAAGTAATACTTACTATACAAAACTATAACGTTATGTGATCACTTATTTTTTAAGATATTTATTATTAGCATAGAATAATTGAATGAGGAGTTACAAATTTTAATATAAACATTTCGGAATACCTATTAGGTAAATATTTGTAGTGCAATATTCATCGATAATTTAATAGAAAATAATACAATCTACGTATATGAATTATGTTTCCAAAAGTCTGCATAGTAGTCCAGACTACTATGCAGTATGTTTTGCAGCATGCTGATGCATGAGCGTGCTGTCACAAAGGTCATGCTAAGTAAACCCTTTCGTTACCCCACTATATAACTGTACAAAGACATCTCAATACTAATCGTGAGGCAGCTCTCTATACTCCAAATTGTCCTACGTAAACATTAATTACTCTCTTATGTTCGCCCACAGGCTGACAAACGACGTAAATTTCACGTTTGAATCAAAACTTCCGTGGCGGGCCGACACTTTCATAATCTTAGCTGTCGTCTTTACAACAAATTAAATAAAAAATACGATATAATCTCTTTACCAAAACACTAGTGTAAGAAATTCTAATACAAGGCCTAGATACTTACCTATGAAGAGACTGAAAGACTTCTTGAAAGTGAACCCTGAGCTGTTTAATTTGCACCAGGTGATAATCACAATTTTTTTCAACACATACTTTCTCACTTTAATACATATAATGCACGCACTACATACACACACACATACCTACACCCACACCCACACATCCACTCACGTACATATACACATACACACACACTATGCTGTATGCTTTTATTTTATTCTGAAGCTATTCTTTTGTTTCTATTTCCAACAATAATGTTCATTAATCTTCTTTAATATTAATGGTAAGACAAACTTTGTTATGATAAAATTTGTATTGTCAAACACCATGTAACTGGTCTTATTAAGGTTCAACCTGTAGTAGTATTGTAGTAGTTCAACCTACAGTAGGGGATAGCGTCGTGTCTGTCACACAGTTTTTACCAACTCGGACATCGTCGTTTAACTCTATCGTTTATGTGTAGAATCAAATATTGCCCACTACATATTAGGTTAAGATAGATCGAGTGTACCTCGTATAATTGAATGAAGAAATATTATTATTATTATATAAACCTCTCGCTATCGAGCTCGGCCTCAGTTCACGTAATGATATTCAAAATTCGACATTAAGATTTTTTACTGTTAAAAATGCCACCAAAATGTTTGGCTTTCTTTATTGATTTTCCAGATTTTTTTTTTCATACAAACCTTATCCTGGAAGTAACGAACACTATAAAAAAAGTCAGCCAAATCGGTCGAGCCGTTCGCAATTGATCCTCCGACACCTGGGGCAATTCATGTTAATATACTCGTATATATTTATACATAGAGATATTATAGTTAGTATTAGGTCTTTTAGATAGAAACATTAATTAACGCAAAATATTTTTTAATTTTATAAATAACAAAACCGAGGAAATGGTCTGTCGTATGTGTATCATGTTTGCTAATTTTGAAGCTCCAAGATTCAAGAAAGGCAGCCTTAGGCATTAGTATTCTTGCGACTAACGCAAAATAGTTTAGTAACTATGTGTAGGTATGAATCAAGTGTACCAAACCGGATTGCTGGTTCCTTGATAAATAAAATTAATATCCAGAAACTTTATGCAACTTTGAGTATATTCTTGGGAAATTCCACATTCCAATACCCGCAGAACCTAAACTAAATAAATTTTACTTTAATAGTACATAAAAGAACCTGTTTAATGGGAATATCGTGATCCAAGCTTGTAAAACAAAAATAAATTATAATGAAATAACTAGAATGATTAGGCACTATGATAATTATGTACTTACTACAAACGCATCAATGGCAATAGTAGCAGCTATTTAGTTTTACTCTGTTACCCAAACCACAAGTTTAATCTTCCCTTCTTGGGTATCAGTGCTCTACAAAATTATTTAGATACAATGTTCGTTGTTTTATTATAATTTTTTGAAGAGAAGACTTCTTTAGCGGTGTTGTGCACTTTTTGGAATGGGTAAAAAATGTTAAACTCGTATCAGGACAACTCGCGTCAGGACACGTGACCTGATCGAAAATTCGTAAGACGGAACCGAGTTTCTTATATTTAAAAAAATATAACATTCGAAATTCAAACATTTATGAGCAGCCAGGAGCGCAGAACTTTTAACCTAATTATATATAATATATACAGATGTGTGTGTGTGTATGTATATGCAAATACATTGTGAAGTTATGTTTTCACTTCTGAAGTGCAGTCCTACGACTGACTGTTTTTTTACCTGTATATACCTCATATGGCAATAAGAAATTGTTTTATTATTTTTGACCCACCACGCAATCATTTTTGCGAAGAGGGAGAACTACACTATATCTATTTTTTTTACTTAAGTAGTTTACAATCTACTTAATGATATTGCTGCACTGCTTATTAAATATTACCTGAATGAATTTGTAAAACCAACACTCAAGTACCACCCGTTGACAAGCATGACGCATGACACAACTGGGACGCTCTTCCCAGTTATAGTAGAGTAGATTAGGTAAGTTCATTTTAAATATATTTTACTATTAGGTATAATTAGAAGAGAACGAAGACTAAATATTTAATAAATTGGTGTTTGAAAGACAAACATTATTTTGATTGAAGACTGTTATATTCTTTACTAGCAACCCGCCCAGGCTTCGCATGGGTACAAATTATACACCAAAACCTTTCTCATGAATCACTTTGTCTATTAGTGAAAACCGCATGAAAATCCGTTCAGTAGTTTTTCAGTTTATCGCGAACAGACAGACGCGGCGGGGGACTTTGTTTTATAATATGTAGTGATGATTATAATATACTAGCTGCGCCCCGCGGTTTTACCCGCGTAAGTCCCGGTGCCGTGGGAATATCGGAATAAAAGGCAGCTATACAGCAGCCTATATGTTAATCAAAATCTCCAGTTTTCTACATACCAATTTTCGTCGCAATCAGTTCAGCAGTTTTTGCGTGAAAGAGTAACAAACATCCATACATCCTCACAAACTTTCACGTTTATAATATTACTTAGTAGGATATATAGTAATGGAGTAAGATCCCAGGACCGCCAGACCTTGCTTATTTTCTGAAGAACAAAATGTGTCGTATGGAATAGTATTACCTAGTAGAGACTCTGAAGGTATGCAAAACTGATATCTTGGGCCGGGGCGGCCAATTTTCAGATTAAATTTCATAAAATCATTTTTCACTGTCCTTAAATTCTAAATGTTGGGTTTTATATAGTACACAATATCATTAAAAAGTTATTAACAATATTGCTAGGCAGTTTCCGTCTGCGGTTATTTACCCTTGACGCTTTATAGTTCGTAAAAATAAAGTTAGTTTACTTATAGTCTGAGTCTTAATTTTAATAGCTGATGATTATAGGATTATTCTTTAATGCTATTTCTAAGCAGTCAGACAAATCCTGGGGACCAAAAATCCCCCATAAATATCCATTTATAAATGCCCGCGCTCATACTCACGGCGAGACAACTAGACCATCAGACCGCCCTGAGGGTTGCCAGATACAATTAAATCCTTATGCCACGTGCATCTATTAATTAAATCCTTATGCCAATGTCCAAAGTCTGATTTTCATAAAAATAGGTCAATAAAACCACTTGCTTTGCGGCAATTTACGAACGCATACCTACCTAGCGGTAGGTATGCGTTCGTAATTATTATTATTAATATTATTATTTGCTAATATAATTATTATTAATATTTAGTTGAAGTAATCATAGCCAAAAAAGGACTGCTCATTCAATTAATTGATACCGCAATCTGCTAAGGTTAGTAAGTGCTCAAGTTTGCTAAAAATACCTACTAAAAATTGATATTTAATTGCCACTAACCTATTTCGTTCATTTCAATGTCATATTCCTGATATGATGACGACATCTACGTTAGCACGAACTAACTTGAATCATTTTATGTACAAATATAAATCGTAGCGATGTGAATAGCGAATATACGTCACTCATAGGGAAAAATCTTTATAAATTAGCTTGATTTGTATTGAAGACACGTTTGAATAGTTAGGGCCCGGACTTACCGGCAACAGACGGTTCTAGTTATAGGTATGCGATTATATGCCTCAATTTTCCTTCCATTGCCTTCCCTTCTTACCTATCTTACCCTTTCAATATACTCCCAATATTCCCATCTTTAGTTTCCAAAGGGCCCAGTTGACTTCAATAACCTTGCCCCGTATTAAACGATTGGGACCAAATTAAAGTTGGCAAAATGTGGGTGTTTAATATACTTCTGCCTACCCTACCTGGGATACAGGTGTGAGTGTGTATGTATATTGAATAGTTAAAGCCTGAGCAGGAAAATAAAAAAACCTGGTCTAGGGGCGCCTAAATTGCGTTTTTTATTACACCACTAAGCATAGTCCATACGAACATTAAGAAACATTTAGAAGCTATGCCACAGACAAACAAACAGATACACACGTTAAACTTATAACACACCTCTTTTTGCGTCGGGGGTTAAAAGTGGGAATTTGAGTTACAATGCTATTTAGGCTAATGGCCAATTTTCATTGTGCATATCATATGATGTACCTAACAGTCACGGTGACAACTAATTCTGTATTGTTATTTAGATAAATATAGTCAACAAGTAACAAATATGTACTTCAATACATTGCTAACCATTATTCTCACACGACTATGAATAGTTTTTTGGCATTTTTACATGTTAAAATCTCACAAACTTACGTACTTTTAAAGCAATCAACAATAAACAATGATATCATGTTAATGATGTTTTAAAGTTACTCTTGCTATTAAAAAAAACAGTTCCTTAATTTTTCGTAATGACGATGTTTTTTATTTTCTCAGGCTGAGAAAGATATAATGATATATATTTCCGCACTAGTAGTAGTTATAGCTAAATCCATCCACAATTCACTGTGGCTTAGTCAATGTTATAATTTACTAGGTTTGTCGCGGCTTCGCTCGTGTTAATGTAGATTTTGACAAATAATTCAGATTGTCCGTGAAAGTAATATTTCTATCCCTCCGGAAGAGAACTTTTTTGGATGAAACATACACTATGTCCTTTTATGTACCCCTGTCAGCGTGAACGCAATTTCATAACGATCAGTTAACAGGTAAAGCGTGAAAGCGTAACGAACAAACTACACACATTCATGTTTTTGAAGTGAAACTTCTATAAAATCGTTGTGATTTGAAATTCGATGAAACGAAAAACTCACACTAAAAAGAAACGAACAGGACAAACATTCATAAATAGGATTTAGCCTGCGAGCGAATGAGATAGAATACAAGTATAGTGTTTCCTATAATCTTTGAAAAGAGATAAACATATTCATAAATAGGAGTTAGCCTGCGAGAGAATGAGATAGAATACAGTTATCAGTGTTTCCTTTAGTCTTTGTCTTTGCGCCTGCGTACTACGGAGCCTTCAGAAAATGCGTCAATGTCAATGTGGTGTCATTTTTGTTCATTTGCCTATTAAAATTCGTTGGATAATTATTTAACACATCTGTGTTAATTTGACCAAAACCTTTTATATAAATTATCTAAAATTACATTTATTAACATTAGTAAATTATTTGTGCTGATTTTACTTTTTATTTTTCATTCTCTCGTAGGCTACTTTTCTGAAGTTTCACTTCTGTCGTGTGTGAAGTCAATCAATTCCTTTGACTTTACACACATAACATTCTCCATTAATCTGGCTGGAAAGCGTTAGTTACAGCGTTTATTAACCTGACAATGAATAAGTATAACTGCATATAATGGTTAAATACGAAACGCCATATTAAATAATATAAAAAAAGATAATAAGAGAAGAGAAGAAAAAAAGAAATATATCATATCGTCGTTCAAATATATCAGGTACCTATTGCAAAGATTGACACAATGGGCTTTGTTATTCTACGGATGCAATAGTGCCGGTAGAATCCTTAATGCTTGGAAACGAAAGAGGTGACGACAGGACTACGTGTGTTACTAGGGTATGGCCTCTGCTACACATTGGTTTCCACGGCTGTCGACAACTTATCACAAACGCAATCCTAATTAATGTTATAAACACAAAAGGGTTTGTTTCATTTTTTGTAACGCTTTCAAGCCTTCATTTATTATTCAACCGATCGTCATGACATTTTGCACCTATACACGTTGTCAAGGGTACAGAAAAGGGCATACCTTGAGAGATATGCCCGTTTCTCTCTTCTTCTCTCTCTCTCACTGACTGACAGTGAGAATGTCTCATACCTTTATATGAGACAGTGAGAGTAAAAGCTACCACGTCATAATATGAAATCTGGATTTGCAGCTCATTCGATGAGTCGGGAAGAGAACGATTTAAGTACATGAATTAAAATTCACCATGTTTACTGTGTACACGGCTATACGTCTACATTCCAATGTCACTAGCTTTATGTACATTTTGTTTCTTCTGAGCTTGGAGATAAAACACAAAAATAAAAATCGTGTATGTACAACAAGGTCGGTCCACTGACCCAGTGACCTTCAGAACGAGGACCGGTTGCGCCGACATAACTGGTGCGCTCGCGCCCAAACATTACTGTCATAAACACACTACATTAAAAAGAAAGCTCTGTGTAAGCGTGCCGCGTGCGTGTGAACTCTTCACCACACTTTTACCTAAACATTCTCATAAACTTATATTAAATTACCGATAGTGACACAGACAGCTTACCATGTAAAAAGAGACCGTATGAGGTTCAGACACTAAGATTTAGATCGTTTAGGTTTATGATGAATACCTATTAGAAAGTTTCTACACAGTGCAAGAGTAAATAATTAATTATATTAAAATCACTTTATTGAATTTATTTTAAACACAACTTGTGAACTAGCCTAATATAAAAAGACTCATCTTTCGTCTTATTCGGCTGCGGTCGGATGCCTATAAGGGTCTAAGATTGTATAGCGCTATCCAACGCCCGGGACATCTTTTCTCTCCCTCTGACCTTGGTCTAATCTATTCCTTCTCACCACCTTGTCGACCACACCTCCTCGAAACGGACTACGCACTATCAAGCAAATCATTCTTGTTAGCTGAGTTGAAATCGTGGCGATGCATCTTGATTTGCAAGTACACGCGATGCATAGGTCATGGTATTGGTAAAGGGCTCTGTTTCTGCATTTAGACTCATAGACGATTCATTTTGCGTTTAGATAGGCTGACTAGTTGATTAAGCCTAGCTCCTTCCAGAAGCACAGAAGCCTACTAGGGCGTTCGCAGGCTTCTAGGAGCAATCTCGCACCCGCAAGGATACATGCCCGTTGTGTGGCTACTCCCTCGTACTCCAGGATAACGTGGGCGACCGTTTTGTTGAGACATCCTCTGCATAGAGGACTGTCTGTCGCACCGATGGTGAATATGTGCCGGTTTAGGGCTAAGTGGCCCATAATGTTTCCTATAACTATTCTGATATCTAGTCGGTTGAGATTGAGCCTACCTGTAAGCCTGTCTGCAAGTTAAACGTAGTGAGACCTCCGTCAGCACCGGTGTAGACTACCTGCAGCCCGGTATGTCGGCCCAGTTGTCGTTGCCATACCCATGAGCGAAGTTGATTAAAGGGAAGTGGCAGCAGTATAGTTCGACCTGCCACTAACGTTACAGATCCCTTCCTTGCCAGCTCATCGGCGGCGTCGTTCCCGAATGAATTACTATGCCCTTTGATCCATTGCACAGTTACCCCATTTTCTGTGGCTAAACGCTCCAGCGTCTGGTGGCATTCATTAATCAGACCGGAGTTTTTGGTGTTGCCCTCTAGGGCCCTTAAGACGGCCATACTGTCTGACAGTATACGGATGTTGCACTCCTTTATACCTTTTGACATGACCGCAGTCGCGGCGTAGGTTATTTCAACACATTCGCATTGAAATATTGAACTGTTTTGGCCAAGCGCCAGTGATATTTTTATATTTAAATCTTGTGAGAAAACTCCGGCTCCAGTCCCTGACCCCATCTTGGAACCGTCCGTGTAGATTCGCTCTTCATGTATGCCAGATTGATCTAGGTCGTTTCCAAATAGTTGCATTTGATACTTCCTCTCGAAGATGTGTTGTTTCAAGATCCTGTCGCATGAGGCAGCGATTAGTGGTTGATATTCCTAATTGATTCCATAATTTGATATGGGGACCCTCTCGGTTATACTACAGACCCAGGAGTTTAAGTCTGATGGCTGCCACAACTGCCTCCTGTTGTATATACAGGTCTAGTGTGGGAGTTGTGGGAGCTGTGCGCGTGCAACCACGGCAACCAGTGACGGCAGTACATGCTAATCTCTAAAATTGCTGCAGTTTGTTTCTGAACATTCGGTGACAGCTCTAGTATCTTGTAAAATTCTTGCTTCAGTACTTTATATTACAATGCGACATTGCAAGACCGATCCATACCGATAAAAAAAATATCCAGATGTTGAGCAATCAATATCGTGCAATCATCAGTGAATGTATTAGACGATATGTTATCCGTCAGTCACAATCTTGATTGTGCTAAAACTTACAGCAAAACCTACAGTGTACTGGATGCCATACTTACATTTAATAAAATTACATTGAAGGACAACAGGTTCTTCAATATACAATCTTCGTCAGGGTTCGAAAAATGTCTTCGTCATATATTTGAATGACGTTCTGGAGCGAAGATGTCACCCAGATTGACTGGTGATTTCGGGTAGGGCAGCATATCACTTGACTCGGGGCAGTGAGGGCGGCACACTTTATGTCTAGCGTTCGCTACTCCACTAGCGTGTGCGTAGGCTCATTTTGCTCCAACAAGGAAGCATTACCTACCAAAAATGGTAGCCAAGAGGTGCTTCTCGTTGATCGGTATCTCCACGCGGCCTCTAGAGAGCTTTAAATGGTCTGAAAATAGTGATGCAGTGTTATTTAGTTGGTTCGACTCCGACATAATCACTTCTTCGTGAGCTTGCTGATGTTGGTACATAATAAAAAAGGGGGGGGAAATTTTTGCTCTCAATCAAAACGTAAGAATAATTTTGGGAAATACAAGATTAACTTTAATTCAAAAACCCAACCACCACTAGGTACTAAAGTTATTAAAAGCATCCTAAATCTACTACTTTAATCTCTAGTATTAATGTATTTACATACAACTTTAATTAATTGCTTACAGATGGCTGTTCCTGCAAAAGCAACCATATCTTGTGTTTTCCTTACAATGGTTTTGGTTACTTTGTTGGTCACCGCGAAAGCCCAGTCGTTCTCTAGTCCCAGTTTAAATACAGGTAGGTACGATATTTTTCTACGTTGTTGTGAGCGAGTCAGTTACACAATCTCGTCCTAATCTATTTAGAGCGTTTAGTTTGTAATTTTACGAATAATTTTTTTATACTTAAGTTATTGCCATTTTTTGTGTTGGATGATATGACTGAAACAAAATAAAACACATAAAGTCAGTAACTGTAAATACTCTGCTGTTGGTGACGTCTAGCCATAAACCTGCCTGTGTCAACATTGCTATACCATGTTAATTCCTCGAGAAAAAATAACCATTAAACTTTATTATTTTTTATCAAAACAGAAGAGTTATCTACAAATCTAGGTGAAATTGAATCCAGAGAGACTGGTCCAGAATTAGAGTTCCGTTACCACGACCACGATCAGACGACCAAATACCTGCGGGCCGTCTCCGCGAAGTACCCGTCTCTTACGGCGTTGTATTCCATCGGGAAATCAGTACAAGGTGAGAAAATGTAATATATTACTTATTTATTTTGTGCCTATGTATTATTTCAGATCATTGATCTCCACTCCGAACATCTCCTAATCCATCCAGCTGTTTAAGCGTGGAAGAGTAAAAAACATACTAACTCACGCACTCTATAATAAGCCCTCATTTAAATTTTTTTTTACCGTCATTCAGTCAATTTCAATTTAGACACCCCGTAAAAACCCAATTGGCAATGTAGTTGGTTGGTTCGTAATTTATCTTAAGTTACAATAAGAACTGCTCATCACACATTTTGCAAAATATTAGTTTTATCGATGCAGGGTCGTTAATTGTTGAGCATTTCTCCTGGTGGATCATAGAGCATTGTGACGAGCATAAATTGCTTAGCAACCATATTAAAGTAATAGAATCGCAACTCGTGAAATACTTATTATTGAGTAGTTTCGGTAGCTTTTTGTGGTTTTCAGCATCAGTTCCATTTCACCAAATGATGCTTTTCGAGAGCAAATGCACGAGTTACTATAAATATACCCAAATCGCTACAGATGAGCCTATTATTAATACTTATCAAGAATCCCATCATCAAATCCTGACCTGACGACAAATGGGACCAAATTAAAAGATTCCGACGAACTGAGAACCTCCTCCTTTTTTGAGGTTGGTTAAAAATGCACTTTTAAGTAATACCCGGGAAACCGACCATTGCTCGGTAGATTTTTGTAAAATAGTATTTATTTATTTTTTTGTAAAATTGCATTTTCACAGAAAATACAACTATGCAGTTGAACTTAAAATGCAAAACTGTATCTATATATAAAATTTCATCAAAATCGTTGGATTCGTTCCCTAGATTCAGATTATATATATACACTAGCGGACGTAGACGTCCTGCCTGAACTTAAAAAATATTCTTCCTGGAACCCTATCGCAGCGCAAACTATCGGGTCCAATTGTAAATCTAAACCATTCTCGAATCCACCTAAAGACACAAAAAAAATTCATTAAAATCGTTCATTATTCTTGGAACCCTATCGCAGCGCCATCTACTGGGTCCAATTGTAAATCTAAACCATTCTCGAATCCACCTGAAGACACACAAAAAATTTCATTTATATCGGTCCAGCCGTTTAGGAGGAGTTCAGGAACATAAACACGCACAGAAGAAATATAATAATAAAGATATATACAAGAATTGCTCGTTTAAAGGTATTAGATAGATAAATAGATAGGAAAAATACTAAAAAGTTTTATTACCATTGCAAATATTTAAGGTTATGTTGACAAATTGACTTTTCGATGCTACGTGAAAAGTTTCTGGAACTACCCACTCACAAAAAAAAAATAAAAGGAAATACGGAATTCGAAAATGGAACTCTGGGAACAAGTTATTTTTTAATTTACGAGACTGTTATTTGGTTTTACATTGTGGGATCTTTTAGAAAAAATTTGTGTCGCTATTACAATGAATTTAACTCGTGAAAATTTTCACTCAATATTTTTTTTCGATTTTCGCTATGTCTTAAATCAACAAGAGAGTTGATAACGCCCCATGTCGCAGCTCTGTGTATTCGTGGTTCGAAGAATTTACACGTGGACGTGATCATCTCCATGACGATGTCCGTGAAGGTCCGTCCATACGACAACTGATTGAAACTGATGAAACCAAATAGTACTACTGATTTGAACCTTTTGTGGGTCTTTGCTTTTGTAGACGTTGCCGACTTTTGTTGCCGACGAAAGTTAAAAAAAGTGGAAGCATTGGTAAGAAAATGGTTGCTGCTTTTTTGGCAAATAAGGACATTACATAACAGTGTCGCCTAAAGACCAAAGGAGAGTGACCGCAGATTGGTACGTCAACACCTGCTTACTTAGAGCCATAGAAAAGTTCTGGAAAAGCGTCCTCGAAGCTATGTCGCCCTTCACCACGATAACGCGTCCATAAATTCCGCTAAGGTAACGGAAGCGTATTTGAAGGCTTCAAATGTAGAACTGATGACGCATCCGCTTTACAGCCCAGACCTCGCACCTTACGACTTTTGTTTCCTAAAATTAAAAACAAACTTCGAGGCACACGTTTCCTGAATCTGCGGTAAATGCGTTCCACAAAGCCTTTGAAGAGGCCCCAAAGAAAGTCTGGTCCAACTGCTTTTTACAATGGTTTCAGTGAATGCTAAAATGTATAAATTGTAAGGCCACATTCTTTGAAAAACAATAAATGTATCATAAGTATTATATCTGGTATTTTTTATCAGAATACGGAGACTTTCAGTATCATCCAAATATAAGAATGTTGTTTTGAAACAATTTATGACAAATTACCATTGTGTGAATCAAAATTATGTCCTTCACATTGCTACAAACGAAGAAGAAGAAGCTAAAGCTCGTTCGTAGCAATGTGAACGACCACTTTTGACGAATCTTGGTATTCTATGGGATGCTCATAAATATTAGTTGACGAGCAAATGTTTGATTACAAGCAGTTGACGTCACTATATAACTTGAAAATTTTAAAATATTGTTTTAAAACTTGTCAAATACCATATTGTATAGCTAGATTTGCAAAATTTCTAATTTTTGTTTTGGACGAGATTTTTTGAGAATATTTTTCCGAAATAATAGGTATCCTGATAAACTTATGATCTTTTTCAATAAATGCAGGCAGGGATCTATGGGTTATGGTGGTGTCTGCATCTCCCTACGAGCACATGATTGGCAAGCCTGACGTCAAGTACGTGGCGAATATTCACGGAAACGAAGCCGTCGGTCGCGAGCTACTGCTACACCTTATACAAGTAAGTTACAACTTACAACCGGTGATTAGCTGCCATTTCCTAATTGATTTAACTGTTATTTATGCTCTTGTTGGTACACTGTACGAAACCTGACTACTGATGTAGAAAGTAAAGTCGACTTCGCGACTTACAACACCCATGATCATTATCAAGAGAAAGGAAATAAGATTAACGATACAGATATGATCACAAAATGGAATACGAATGACATTACTTAATTTAAAAGACTGTCATATTATGTTATAGTCAATATCTTAGGTCCTGTAACAGCACCTAACCACCACCTAAGCACCTACTAATACAACAGGACTCCTGTTGCATTAATAGGTGCTTATGTTTGAAAGGAACGTACATAATATTAGGTTGAGCGAATAATAATGTAATTGGTCTCAAGAAAGACTGCACTGTTGATGGAATATGTTTCTTAATCAAAGAAGCTAGACATGTGCATATGCCCATCATTGTCAATGTGTTTTTAACCATTGTATCACAAATGGTACCTTTCCTGCAGTTTTTTAAAAAGCACACAAGAGTGATACATATTTAAAAGAATGGGGACCGAGACAGTGTCAATAACTATAGACCTTTCACTCCTAAGCCATTTGTCAAAATTAAAAAAAGCCATTAAATTTTAAAGTAGGTACATAAATCTACACAATATTATCGCTGTCACCTATCACAGCTATTTTCTTAGATTTATCTAAAGCTTTTGACGTTGTCTCGATACTTCCTGCTAGAAAAATGGAACGGATTGACATTAGAGGTTTATCACTTAGCACTTTCAGAAGTTATTTATCTGATCTTACCTAACTGACCTCTCAAGTTATTAAAATAGATAATTAATTATACTAGAAAGGAAGAACAGCTCTCTTCCGGGGTTCCGCAGGGCAGTGTGCAGAGGTCTAGTCTATTTATATTATATATAAATGATTGCAACTCTTGGAACTACCAAGCTCTGGTTGGCGACTAATCTGCTCATATTAAATATATAAAAACTAATTTTATAACTTTTGCTCCAAAACTATCATCTCAGCACTCTGCTAGGCACACGTGTTAATACTCAGTCACTCATGTATGCACTCACTCACTCACCCACTTTTTCTTTTTTATAGTATATTATTTTATATATATATATTTTATATATATAACCTTTATTAAAAATATAGTAATCATATAAAAATATTGTTGTTTACCACGAAAAGTTCTCTTTAGTTGGCGTTAATTACTGCGACACAGTTCTCACTAATGTAATTATTTTCGTGCACATGCCGTATTGTGAGTATTATTTTATTGTAATAATTATTATTATCATATATTATATTGTATTGTATGTCATTGTAGCTTAATCTTATTTTTTATTGAATTTCGGTTTTGGTGAGAAATAAACGATATATTTTTATAACTATATTATATTACATTAATTATAATAATATGACGTAACCTTTTATGACATCGTCAGGAAAAAGAAAAGCCGTGTTGTAGTCGATGACTCTTTTAAGTCTGTTCTCAAGCGTAGACTAGGTACGAGACTTACCTACATCGATGACTAAAAACCCCTCCACAATCAATTCCAATATAAAATCGACTTTACGCGGAGTTACGGACATGTTTACGGATATGAAATTATTTTAGATTATCCGGTAGTTTCGGATAGTTTTAATTAATAACAGGTATAATTTTTTAGGGATTCATAATAGGAAAGTACAGATACGTAATGATTTGGCTTCATTTCTAGGTTATGATTTGATAGTAAAAGCACGTATAAAATGTTTATAAGTTATTATTATAGTTATTTATAATTTCAAAAATTAAATTATACAATCATAATATAGTACTACTCAAAAGAAAATAAGGGCCACTAACTTATTAAATTTAAGTGAGCTTTAGTGAAAGTAACTGATGAGTAGTCTTAGATTATATATAGGTCATATAATCTAAGTGAGTAGTATTCATTTATTCAATTAATATTACGAACTCTTTGGTGTCTGATGTCTTGCATGCTGGTGTTCGTGTTCCTAATTTGAAAAGTACTGGCAATCGTTTGAAGAACATTTTAAATTGGATATTGTTTTAATGTTTTGCTTCGATTTTCTTCTTAACGTGTTTTTTTTTTATTTTAATTGGTTAATTAAAGTCACTAATGCCACCAAATGGGCCAATGGTTTAAGTGGTCACCTCCCGTCCACGCCGCTACGCCGAGTGTTGTGGGTTCAAATCCCACACGGGACAAAAAATTGTATGATCCACAAATAGTTGTCCTGAGTCTGGGTGTTCTTTGTGTCCGTTGTTTAAATGTTTGTGAAGCCCCCACGACACAAGAATATTCTTAATGCGGAGTTACCTTTTAAAAAAAGAATATCAAGGCACATGGAGCGATTACTGCAACTAGAGCCATTACAATGATTCAAGATGGACGTTCATAGCGTGACGTGGACTTGCGGTTGGGTTTTTCTCACAGAGCTATTCAAAATGCGTGGAACCGCTTCCAAGAGACCGGCAGTGTTGCCAGAAGACCTGGTTCGGGTAAAGTTCGTATAACAACGGTTCGCGAGAATCGGTACGTCTAGTGTAGGTCTCTTCGGAATCGTACAGTGACGGCCAGTAAGTTGCAATACCACCTACGTCTGACAACGTACCCGTGTAAGTGATTAAACTATTCGACAAAAGACCAGCAAATGTCAAGACGAGTTGTTCGAATTCCTCTGATCAGGGCTCGACATGCAAACCGTTTAAGATTCTCCTGTGAGTATTTGAACTGGGGGATTAATGAGTGGGGCATGGTGCTTTTTACAGACGAGTGCAAAGTGTTTTTTTTTTTAATGAAGATCGACGTCGACGACACAAAGTTGAACGTTTTGGCGGTCCCAACGTAAAGATTTGGGGTGGGATTAGCTTACAGTGTTAAACTGCAGTCACCATTTTAAATACGGGTACAGTAACTGCAGAACATTACATCGAAGACGTCATCAGGCCTCAAGTGATCCCATTTGCACAGCGAGTGGTTCATAGATTCGTTCTGATGCAAGACAATACCCATGCACACACAGCTCGGGCTAATTTCATTATAAAGTTTAAAATTAAAAAATAAGATCATTATTTCAATTGTAAGCAAAAACAGTATTTTGTGGTTATCTAAGTTAAACAATTCATTCACTTTACTGTTTTCGTGGTACAGCAAAAAAACTTAGTGGCCTTAATGTTTTCGAGTAGTAGTTAGTACATTAAACGTGTCTTATTTAGACGCCGCCGCCGTCCCTATTAGAAAATATTCTAAACTTTTATTTCGCATAGATTTTAATTTTGGATATTCGATACTGTCAATTACGTTTACGAAGCTCCATAACATACCTGACCTATACTATATGTAATTTCAATTAGGTTCGATTGTTATAAAAGCAATAGCACACTGATGTCCAGGGGCCAACTGTCCTGTGTCTGGAAGTGGATTAGAATTGCAGACTGCTTAAACATATTATGTAGATATAAATGTCAGTATCTGAAAGGTAAAGGTAAAGCTAAAGGTGTACCAAAAGCGACTACTTATCTTATTATCATACTATCTTTCAGTGTGTCATACTATCTTCAAGGGACAGTATGACGCATCCTGTGGTTTAGCTGGTTGAATACTAAGACATCACCCCACAATTAATGCCGTTGGTGACGTTTCGAAAGGGTTTAGGCGCGCCAAAATGACATATTCTGATAATTTACGTATTATTGTTACAGTTCTTGAGCACAGTGAGGATTAATGGGGTTAACATGATTTGTTTCAGCACCTAGTGACGTCATACGACACAGATTCTTACATCAAATGGTTATTAGATAACACTAGGATCCATTTGATGCCATCCATGAATCCGGACGGCTTCGCCATCTCGAAGGAAGGCCAATGTGACACAACGTATGGCAGGTCAGTATGATCATTATGAATTAATGTATAAATTATTTGGTAATTTATATATCTTTTCAGACACTTTCACACGTCATTTAGTTCTGGTAAAACTAGATGGTCTCGACATCCTTTGGACGCGTCATCGTGGATCCAAGCAACGCCAAAACAATCTCATAGATCCAATTCGAAATGTACAAGTGCCATGTAGGCGTCTAGGGTAGTCCTGCCAGTATTATAAATGTGAAAGTTTGTGAGGATGTATGGATGTTTGTTACTCTTTCACGCAAAAACTACTGAACCGATTGCGACGAAACTTGGTATGAAGATAGCTGGAGACCTGGATTAACAGATAGGCACAGAATTCATAATAGGATGACATAGGCTACTTTTATCCCCTTTCAGTTTTGAACCAGTTTCCATTAAATGCAACGGACCGAATCTTTTCTCAGTACTCAACGATTTATAGGGATTCTAAATCCAGAGAGCTTTATTTGTAGAGAATAAGGACAGGGGAATAATGTAGGTATAATATTCATCGCATCGCATTATTCATTTTGACGGGTTTAAAGGAGCCCTTGCCAATCACGCGCAATTCAAATATCTACTCGCCTGAGACAGAAAGACGAGACAAAAATCTCCTTACTCTTTTCAATAAACGATAGACTAGGCCAGACCTGCTTATTGGTATTGTTCAGACACCAGTCTCTCACACATAGGTTAACTTACTTACTTGAAATTATCGAATGTACAATAACTAACTAGATTAAGTTTATAAATCACTAAACATTCTATGTGAGAAAAATAAACATTATTATTTTTGTACAAAAGTATACCGGAGCTGCTAAGTGCTCCCTTAGTGGGGGGGGGGGGTTACACACACTCTTTATGCTACGGGGACAGCTTTAGCATAACCAGAGGTAAAAACCTACGAAACAATGCAAGGAATGTACCTAAATGTGTGTATTAGTGAACATACATACCATTGTTTATCAGTAGGTAATCATTTGATAGGCTATCTATATATTACTTACGTACACGACGTATGTATTTGGGCATATATCAAAATATCATAACCGAAATATCATAATAGGTATTGTTTCTATTACTAATAACTGTAATAAATCATGATACCGCAAAATTTAAAATGATGGTGATAAAAAGTGACAGCCACACAAGTGCCTACTATGTGACTTACATATTCACAATGCAATGAAAAGTTCCTCGTCATCGAGATAATTGTTATAAATCACGTTTTGTAAACATACACATTTTTAAGTGAATATAACGCCGACCAAACTCAGACCATGACCATCACCATCCATACCTTTATATTAATCCTTATCCAAATAAATCATTACGTATTCAAGACTGTTTCCATACCTGTAGATTACTTTTTGAATTATTCAAATCGGACATTCCATTCAAAAGATATTACGAATTTAAAAAGGTCAATACAAACTATATGGGCCTTGTGGGGAAAAAAAATTACTTTACCGTGCATGAAAAATGGCATATGTTCGAAAAAATATCCAAGATGTTTCGTAACTGAAACCCAGACCGGTGAGGATAGATGTCCCGTTTATCGACGACGTGACATCAGCAACGGGCGGCAGGTCGCTACCTTAAGTTTGTCCGAGGGCGAACGATTAATAAACCTAGACAACAGATGGATCGTTTCATTTTCCCGAATAATGTGACGATCTTTCAACGCTCACATAAACGTTGAATATTGTCATTCCGTACAAGCCATAAAATACATAATATCTATAATAATTATGTATTTACATCAACAAAGGATCGGATCAAGCAACTTTCAGTGTCAGAAATGCTCACGACGAAGTTAAAAATTATTATATTAGAACATCTGAAGCAGTGTAAGGTTATTAGAGTTTCCTATGCATCACAGACCGTAGTACACTTAGCGGTACACTTGCGGCAGAGAATGGACAACGAGTATACTTCTCAGCGGAAAATATGCAAAATATAGTGTATAAAATAAATAATTTAAAAAATCAAAAACCCGACTGCTAAAAAGACAATTTAAAAGTAATGCACTAAAAAGACGGAAACAAGATTGAGAATAGAAAACAAAATTAAAATAAACTATAAACATAGTAGTAGTCTACTTCGGTTTAACAGACTATATTATGAGCTGAAGGCCTAAGTTAAATACCCGCATTAAGTTTAGTTGCAAGCGGAACCCATTAATTTTCTTTCGGTTTGTAATTTGCAATTGGGTCGGGGAGTAGGTGGTCAGATTAGGGGTGCCACTGGCACTCGTGACTTATAGACACTGCAAAACCTTATGCAAAATCCTTTTTGAAGGACATTATACTGCAGTCTCTGTGGTATGTTATTTGTACAAATGTACAAATCAAAATTTAAAATGATCAAAGTCAACAGTTGGGAAGTTATGCAATAAATATTGCATAACTTACCAACTGTTGACTTTTGTGGAAAGAGTTTTAGCAAATCCTTACTTCGGCCACAGAATACATCTTCGGCGCTACCTGAGGTCTTAACGCTAGAGCTAGCGATATGATTAGAAGGTTGTGGTTGTTTTTTTTTTATATTATAGGGGGCAAACGAGCAGACGGGTCACCTGATGGTAAGTGACTACCGTCGCCCATGAACACCTGCAACTCAAGAGTTACAAGTGCGTTGCCGGCCTTTTAGATAGGAGTACGCTCTTTTCTTGTGGGTTGAAGGTCGTATAATTTAAACTTGTTTAACTGCCTACAGACACAACGCACGCCGGTACGACTTAAACAGAAACTTCCCTGACTACTTTAAGGCGAACACAAAGCAGCCACAACCGGAGACAGAGGCTGTAAAGGAATGGATTAGTAAGATTCAGTTCGTGCTGTCCGGATCGTTACACGGCGGCGCTCTCGTCGCCTCGTATCCATTTGACAACACGCCCAGTGCCAGTAACTATCAATGCTGTTCACTATTATTGCTCCATAATCATACCTATTGTCTATATTGTGACATGTTTCCTATACAAGGTTATCACGATCGGTATGGTTATTGTAGCTGTTTCAATTATTATATTTCTATTGCATAAAATTTTCCAAACGTAAAATAACTCTCCTCAAAAACTATAATAATTAGGTAATAAAAATGTCTCTTCTTCGAGTTTATATTTCATCACGTACCAATTTAAAAAAATAGATTAAGAGAACATTAGGTTTAATCTACGTATGTATACCCTACATAATCTATCTGCTTTTCTCAACACCAACACTAGCATCTTTTCTTTTCACGCACCCCAGGAATATGTAGATCATCAGTCTGGTGTTCGGGTAAAGTACTTTTGAATTTTATGCTGACTTATCTGCTTCTTAATTATGCCAATCTTATATTAAACTTTTGAGTGATATATATATATATATGTATATATATATATATATATATATATATATATATATATAGTACCGGAACATGGTTATAATATAATATAATATAAGCATTGAGGATACTTCCAATGGAATCAGATTCGGATGTGTTTATCTGATTATATACCTACATATAGTCCTAAATAATAATGTAAATTTTCTCTCAACATGTCCCTTGAATGCAGTATTCCAAAGCTACGCGCACACGCCCTCCATCGCACCAGATGATGACGTGTTCCGTCACCTGTCTCTCGTGTACTCTAACAACCATGCCAAGATGTCACGCGGAGTCTCTTGCAAGTCTGGCTCGCCCAGGTTCGAACAAGGCATCACTAATGGAGCTGAATGGTACCCCCTCACAGGTGATCTCAAATAATAATGGAAAATAACCCATTATCAAAACTTATGTTTCAATTGATTGGACTAAACAGTTAGTAGATGAAAACCACATACATTTTTTAGTATGACCAAGGCCGTATTCTGTATTAATCAGTCTCATCCTCTCATCTAATCAATTTAAGAAATTCTATTCTTATAAATGATCAACTAATTTATATGTAGTACCTATTTGAAGTGAGATCCCTAAGGGGAAGTTCGCAATTTAAAGGATATTCACAATTTCACAATAATATTAACATTTTATTTAAGCTTCCTCGAACCGGCTATCGATGAGGCTGTAAAAACTTATAGGGCTCTATGTATAAATACTATTAAAAAAACAATTTTATTCTTACAGGCGGTATGCAAGATTACAACTATCTGTGGCACGGGTGTATGGAAATCACTCTAGAGATCTCTTGCTGCAAATACCCACCGGCACATGAACTCCCGAAATACTGGCAGGATAACAAACAGGTAAATCATTGTTAAATGTTTTTTCTTCCTGGAATAAGTATTATTCGGCATCTACTCATAACTAGACTTATATTTCATTTTTATTAAATATTGGTATTTTTATAGGCACACTGCCATCTCATCTAAGCAATGTAAAGATATTTCAAATTTAATGATAAAAATAATTGAAAACATTTGCACACATTTACACAATTTATGAAATTAATTACCTTATCTGCACTGTTTAAATTCTAAAAATAGAAAAATTATTTGCACATCATTTATTTATTTACATAAAAAAACAATGATATACATTTTACAAAACATTAAATAAGAGAAAATTATTGTTTGAAACAAAAAAAAGTAGCTAGCGTCGTTACAATAAAGAGCAATAAAGATGGTGAATTAGTTGCAGCTGCGTTCCAAGGAGTGCTTGGATAATAAATTCCGATCACACCACACGCGACTCGAGGACCTGCATTACCAGTAGCAAGCGACGCAGCGTTTCCTCCCTGACCTAAGTCATCTTCCTGTTCATGCAAAACTAAAGTGCGTCCTAAAATATCGTTTTGGCCTCGCAGTGTGAGCATATGATCAGTAAAGTTCACGCTCGCTGTTCCAGTTCCATCAACAGTTATACTATCTACGAACAAAACATTTCCTAGATCACCCACGTGGCGCACTGTGTGGTTTCTGCCACCATGATTCGTGTTTTCAGGGTTAAAATGGTCTGCCGCAAGGTCACAAGTGCCTATATCTCCCAATTCGTGTACATGAAATCCGTATTTTCCAGCGGGTAATCCAACTATACTTCCAAAAACATTTAAGCCATCACTAGTCTCTACAAACAAAATGCGGCCTACTATATTTGGACCAGGTAGAGGGCCTCGTGGAGTTAAAGTAGCTACTGCGATTCTGATGGTATTAGCGTTGACCGCCACAAATAGTGCGAGTAGAAAAGAAAAGAACACAAGTCCCGACATGCTTCTGTATAATTCACAATAAAATAACTAAGTAAAACCGAATTGACGGTCTATTTATGTCTTGATAAATGGTGTGACATGGCATAGATAAGATATGAAGTTGAAATTAAACTAATTACCTAGTTAACATTGTTATCCTGTTAGATTTTCCGTGATTACAATCTGTCTGTTTTTAGATAAAATTTGAATTGATGAAAAAAGGAACCCTTATAGGATTACTTTGTTGTCCGTCTGTCTGTCTGTATTTCTGTCTATCTGTCTGTCAAGACTTTTTTCTCAAGAACCCGTGAACGCATCAAGTTGAAATTAATACCAAATACATAAGTCTGCAGTCCCTTGAAGCTGTAAAAAAAATTTCCAAATTTGAACATTTCGCAGGTAAATCAAAACCTATAGGGTACTTCCCATTGACCTAGAATCATGAAATTTGGTAAGAAGCAAGATCTCACAGCATAAGCAAAGGAAAAATTCCGAAAGTTGTTACTTTGTTGTTATATCACATAAAAAAATAGTTTTTGTGATTACAAACATATAACGACTGAGCACGTTTGATACAAACCGGCAAGGAATTCTATAACCGGACAGCTTGAAGTCGAACATGTTCTACCTCAAATCAGATTAATGATAGAAAGATACAGATCTTGATGAAATTTTAAGACATTCGGAACCTTAGGAAGCGCCTGCGAAGCCGCTAATAGGAAAATAAACGCGGATTTGTATTCTTCAAATAAGAATTAGAAAATGAATCCAAAAACTCCACATGCATTTCTTGTTCTTCGTACTTGATAAAGAGGTATTTATAATAAATCTCTCTTCCAGCCTTTCTATTATACCATCTTGCCACATTTTCGCGACTCTTCTACACTAATTTGTGAGAAAACTTCTTTTGTTAATGATTTAATATCACTTGCAGCCAAATTTACATTTTTCTTAACAACTTTTTGCTTCATTACGCCCTAAATCATCTCTAAATTCTCCTCGTCTACTACCATTCAGGTTACTAGTATACTAGTGGTTAGTGATCGTGAGAGTCGTGGGTTCGATTTTCACTCAGGACAAATAATTATGTGATAAGCACTATCATTTGTTCTGTGCCTGGGTGTATTGTTATTATTATTTTGTTTCACCGCTTCAATGATCATCGTAATGAATATCATTTACGCGGAGCCATTCTTTTATGTCAGCGATACGATTAGCTTATGTGGATGGTTTGTTAATCTGTGCAAAATGATAGCTCACGTTATCCATAACAATTATTGAAGGTTTTTAAAGTCGTGGTGATAATCAACAGATAAACTTTTTAACCTGTACGCCAAACAACAGTTTGGTACAAAATCGTTTTCTCCACCAGTGCTTACAATAATTCACCTCGTTCCAAGTGAAATACTTTTAGATGCACCTGCCACATCATTGCTTTGCCAGACATACATTCACATCCAATTTATTATGCTCTTCAGCTTCGTGGTTTTTGTTTAAATGCTCCAAATATTTTTTCGTGGCGTGAGGTAGAAACATTTCAACATTCTTTTTGATGGGACAAATGAGGTGCATACCATTTTCACTTAGCTTTGACCTTGCATTACGTGGACCACAATATGAACATCAGGAATGAGTAAAAGGTTGACTCTTCGCTTAATTACGCTACTGCCCCATCATTCAAGAACTTGTTTAATCTACAAATACTAATTTAGACGAATTCCTAGTTTTTTCGAGATAGTATAACATACACTATTAACGCTTACCGGTCCAATAACAGTTTTATTACTTTCAGGCGCTAATAAAATTCGCGGCCGAGGCTCACCGCGGCGCGCATGGCTTTGTGATGGATGAAAACGGCAATCCGGTTGAGCGAGCCTCCGTCGTAGTAAAAGGGCGTGATGTCACATACCGCACCACCAGATACGGAGAGTTCTGGCGCATATTGCTGCCTGGCACCTATACGGCCGAGGTAAATTTTTTTTAGAGATTTGTACCTATATGCGTAGGGAACCGAATAGCACTCCATGTGCGCACTGCCTACGTTCAGACTATGCGGTTGATGATCATCTCTTTTTAACTGAATCCAAACTGCTATTTTGCAGCTGGTGTGCAGCCGGTCATGTCCGAGTTTGTAAAATGTACGAAAATTGTTATCTTTCTTTTATTTCATCCTCTGATAGATTTACTTTATTAAGTATAACACTCCTCAAAACCAAATACTTATCTATTCTTTGATTACTGTCTATTATGATCAGAAAAAATAACAAAGAACAGTTGAAAAGTAGTAAGTTGTGACTTTTTGACTCAAAATATATTTTGCTATAAAATATATTTTGAGTCAAGTACATTTCGTTATTTCAATAAATAAAGTATTTCATCATCTAAAAAAAATCTCCGCAAATATCTTAGACATTAAATAAAACGTTCAAATCATGTAGCTCCAAGATTATTTATTACCTACCTATATGTTTCACGCAATGTCATTTATTTTTTAAAGTAAAATTTGGAAATAAAAGTATTTTTCAACACCTTTATTTCTGTTGAAGTAAGAATTGAAGTTAGTAGGTAAATATGCCCGTGTTGACTCCTTCTCTGAACACACTTAGTACATTAAAAAAACGTGTGCGTCTCGGGACGACAGAATCAGAATCAGAATCAGAATCAGAATCAGATTTTTATTTTTTATTTTTTTATTCTTGTGCGCTATGTTTTGTCTTTAGGACATACAAATAATTTTAATTTAACATAATTATTAATAAGGAAGATGATTTTACATTACATGCACAAATATATTATAATAAGTAACCAATTATAATAATTGAGATCTGAGGAATTAATATAAATAAAATTAGAAATAAAATTAAATAATGTCAAAATTTAAAAATAATCATTACCTATTCAATATTAATACGACGACGACGCGTCAGAAGTGATAACTTAAACTAATCTAAGTTGAAGCCAGATAGACTGGCGCTGGGACGCGTTACGTAACGAAGCGGTTTACCCTCCTTTAAAAAGTTATCACTTCAATATAAATTAACGGTTTTATACAGTCATCACAAAAATAAAAACAAAACATACTCAACGAGTATGTTGGTGTTATAGGAACTTAATTGTAGGGACAACATATTCAAATGAAGTTGCTGATATGACTTCAAAATTACGTTACCGGAGGTTTGAAATAAACAAATATTGTATGCATGCAAAACTGTGTACGTTCAACATTCTATAAGGTACACACATAAACTTAGTATACTATACTAGTGACCCCTTAAATCCAGTCTACAAGAATAAAATGTTTTAATTTTTTTTTTTTCAAACTTTTGTCATTGTTCCTATCGCTCCTTTAGATCGAGAGAGTCGATAGAGACAAACACGAATGAGGTTCTATACATTACCTATATTTTGTTTTACAGGTCACCGCAGAAGGATATATCCCTCAAAAAACAGAATTTATTATTGTAGAGAACCATCCCACGCTTTTAAATATAACTCTACGTTCCGCCAAAGTAAGTACCTAATTAGGGTAAGCAGCGTAGGTACATCAATTATTATCTACCTTGTAAATATTCTTGTTTATATATATACATATATAAATAGTATCTTGTTTATATATAAATAGTATTGTAAAAATAGCTGGGGTTCGGGATTAGATTATTACAACGATTTAAACTCGAAATAGGTAAAATTTAATTAAATCGATCGCCTTTAACACAATAATTCACAGTTAACGATAATTTTCACCGATATTCGCTTGTACTGTTCACTATTCTTCGTACTTGCTAATATGTTGTATCGCAGAACTCAAACGTGTCCAATAGTGACGAATCCGGCTTACTTATATAGTTCGTCTTTATATCATAGAACATTCTAGAAATTATGTGAACGTACTACTGCAGATTTGACACCCTTCTGCAAACTTCTAGAACATCGTGGAACAATTTGGAAGGTTCAATCGTTTTCGGGAACATTTGATTAGTTCCGCTACTACATAAGATGGTGCCAGGCGTTCTCTATTAGGGCGCCCGCAACAATAACTAACATACTTATATCTACTTAGGTCATTCTGAAAGTTTCTGAATTCTAATAAATAAGACCAGATATTAGACTTACGATACCTACATTTATTGTTTTTCAAAGTAGCTATATGCCCTCACAGTTTATACATTTTTGCATTCGCTGGAAACATTGTAAAAAGTAGTTGGACCAGTCTTTCATGGGGACCTCTTCAATGGCTTCGTGGAACGCATTCACCGCCGATTCAGGGCTCGTAAAACGTGTGGTTCTAAGTTTGTCTTTGACTTTAAGAAACAAAAGAAGTCGCAAGGTGAGAGGTATGGGGTATGTATGCCGATTCTTTACTTGCGTCAACGTCACGGCAGGTCTTCAGTACAGCACACGGTTTTAGTCGGTTCGATTCCGACCCACCGAAAACCCCGGTGTGTTGACGGCCCGAGGGGGTTTCCACACGCACAAAAAAAAAAGGTCTTCAAAAAGAAAGGCCCATTCTGCGATCTGGCTTTTTCTTTCCGACTCAAAGCACTACACCCATGTTTTGTCACCTGTCACGATATTATAAATCCATCATTATTAAACATTTTTTTTGTAATCATTTTACGGCACCACTCGACACGCAGTTGATAGTCTCTGGTATTCCGTTAAATCATGCGGAATCCATCGAGTGCAAAGTTTCCGAACTTTCAGATGCACATGCGATTCTGTAACCGCAGTCGCCGGTGATCACGTCCACCTCTAAATTCTCCGAACCACGAATACTTACATAAATTCCACTGTCTCTGGGAACTCCCTTGTTGACTAAGCATCACCAAAAATCGTAAAAAAAATTATGAAAAATTTTCTAAAGGACGCCGTAATAGATTTCCATTTTCAAATTCCGTAATTACTGTTTTCATTTTTTATTATTGTAAGTGGATAGTTCCAGGAACTTTCAGTATGCCCCGTATACTTAAATACGATGTAACAATCAATGTAACTAAGTACAATGTAAATAAAGTAATAACTTAATTTTAAATATACACCTACTCATAGTTTAGGATGTCATGCACCATCAGCATACTCCATGAGAATTGAAAGAATGAAAACGAATTATTGAACTCACATGTGTATATATGGAATAAATCCAAATTATTAATGATAATTATGCTAGTATTGGATCTACCGGTGAAATTACAATATTGTTATATCTTATAAAACTTGTTCTGTAAATCAGTTTTAGCGTAAATTAAAAGCCTTGCCTTGTAAAATCTACCAACTGATTGAATAGCACCAATGTTCCTTTAATCGAAAGACCTTCAATTGAAAGCCATTTACAGATTCTTCTTATTCTATTAGATAAAATGTAGGAGAAACGAAAAAAAAACTATTTGATTACATCATCTCCATTAATTAAAGTAATTTGCTACAATACTTAGTCCTAGTTTCATTCAAGATTTGTATTAGGTACTTTAAGTAATATCTCCGTTATACGATTCTTGTATTAACTGAGATTTCAATATCTTGTAGCGGTATTTTTTGGTTCGTAATAATACTAGGTGTACAATACAAGATTTTTCCAACATAAAAGTCAGTAGGTACCTAAGTACCTATATGCCGCTGGAAGGACACAATTTTTAAAAGCTGTTTTACCTCTACTTCCCAATCTAATGGTAATATTCAGTAACTTTACCTTTACTGTACATAATATTATATCCTCCTGGACTAACTACACTTACTTTATATTTGCATGTAATATTGGTGGAATGGTTACAATTAGTTTTTTGTGGATCCCTAGGGTTATAAGACGCCGACAGCCGATTCCAAGACTGCAAGCACTTCAAGGAGTATCGAGCTGCCTACAGCGAATAATTTAACCACTATCGCCGACAAAAATGAAGGAGCTATTGTATTCCCTGAAGACTGATCTTGAAAAATTCGACAATACCTAATACTTACATGAAACCTCCGCTTAGTCTATGTAGTAAATATTTTCTTAGACATAGTATACAGTAATATCAATCAAGTTCATGTGTCTCGTTTAGATGGCTACTTCATTAGTGTTTTTTACTAACTGTGCCCTGAATGCTTAGGCCAGTGTCTCACTCCTGTCCTAGCCGCATCTATTTGTAGAACCTACAATAAGTAGAGGGTCGTGTTATATATGTTATGGACCAAGTGATTAAACATTTCACTACTTTTAATTTTATTAATGACAAGCGAAGTTAGGCTCTGTGATTATACGTAATACATAAATATGAACTTTGTTATTTATTACATTGTGAGTTGATAATTAAGACAAGTAAGGTACATTAGGCAAAGTGCTAGGACCAAGAACATATGTACATGGAAGGACTATGATCAGATGTTACAAAGCATATTTGTTTTCTAATCGGTTTAGAATTAGGTCAATAAAGGCAGACGGCTTATTTCGCTTTTACTTAGGTAAGTATCTCCAAGTTTCGTAAATGGTACCTACTCATGTTTAATAAAGAAATACGGTTTTAGTCACGTACTGTTCATTCGGACCCGACGGGGCCCCTTTTCAAGGAGTGAAGCGTCCTGCCGCGGCGATGTCAGGTGTCACACGTCAGTGTGACGATTTGCGTACTTCAAGCATTGTTATTATATTGACTACCTACTCTTATTGGACATTTTTACAATGAATAGTACTATATTAATCACTTGGTCCATGACATCATTTATTATACATTATTGGTAACGGTATATTACTACGGCAGTTACAAGTAAACAGTCAGAACAAAAGAAACTCAAATTTGAACACTAACGCGATAGCTTACGCGTGCTAGCTATATGCAAAAGTTTTTTAATGTAGTTTATGTTTTCGAGCTAACTTGTACATAATCACGTAGGTCCGACCATCGTTCTTAACTGTACATTTTACAATTTATTGTGTCATGAGTATCATTTTAATACGGTTAGAGACAGGAGACCCGTATATAAAGTAGAGGGTTTATTTCGTTTTCAACCTCCACTTTCCGCCTTGACCCCTATGGCAATATAGGGTAGATGTTAGATACTATTTTTAGTACACGGGTGGAAGTGTTGAACTGAATGACGTTTTGAAATAAACGAAATTACCTTGTGTTCGTTGTTCGATATAATTTGTATTAATACTGACTACATCTAAAAATATCCGACAAAGCTTTAAGTGGGTTAAACATACATTAGAGTACATAATAGTTCTAAGTATTTACTAAAGTTGTAGGTAATTGGTATTCGCAGTAAAACGACAATTCATGTATAAAATGTATGTACATATTTAAAAAAAACTTAAACCTATGCTCTAGAACCCACAGTACAAGCTATGCTTGGTTTTCGATTTAGATAGATGTGTAATAAGTTCCACAATATATTTAGCAATAAACATGCCTATGGCACCAGACACTTAAGAGTGTCTGTAGTTTATTACTTACCACAACGAAGCGTACTAGATTCGTGGTAGGTGCGTATTCCACACCTAAAATGTCACACCGGTAGCACGCAAGATCTGAGTCTGATAACTCACCTGTGCTTGTGCTTACAACTGCATATATGCTGTTTAGAATTAGATGGTGCCATGTTTTCAGCGCCGATCAAACATATATGCTATATATGATCGAAAGGTTTAACTGTATATACTAATGGTGGTTATTTTTATTTTAGATGACTACCTACTTACTTTGATTCACTCAAAGTAGGTAGTCTTTCATAAGTAGGTGTATCTTTATTTTTATAGCGGAGTATTATTGTATTATATACTTGCCTGCTGAGTAGGATGTTCTAATATTGCAATTAAGTACCCAAGTACAA
The DNA here is from genome assembly GCA_963859945.1 of Euplagia quadripunctaria. NCBI lineage: Eukaryota > Metazoa > Arthropoda > Insecta > Lepidoptera > Erebidae > Euplagia > Euplagia quadripunctaria. Next base: position 14,892,581 of record OY982570.1, read on the forward strand.
ATACATCTATTGTCACATTATATGTAAAAAACGTTGAGTCTCCTGTTTCTTATTTAATCTAATCCACTGAATTTTGTAGATTTCTACTGTGTGGTGAAGGTGAGTTATTTTGAATAATTTGTGTAAATATTTGTATAGTTCACTTAATATCGACATAAATTCTAAGATAAATGATGTCCCAGATGCATAACCTTTTGTAAATAACCTGTGAAAAAAATTTAAGCATGAACTTGCGGTTACTTATTTAAATTAACATTTGTGTATATCCTATCAGATAAAAAAAAAAAAACTATCAACTGTAGTAGATGGCAGCTGCACATATTGATTTCATGCATGTAAATCGCAATAGCCGTGTTTATGACCTATGGTGTAATAAATTGTGGGTCTTATCAATTATTTAAAGATAGAAAATAATAAAGCATAACATTTTTCAGAGAATTGACGGTGGTCCTTATTACCGGCCAGTGGCACTGGTTCCTCGTCCACCCTCCGCACCCTCCGCTTCGCCAGGCATCTTCGCGTCACTCAGCAGTTCCTTTAACAGCTTGGTATCCAATATATTCGGATAAACCAACAATTACCCAGCTACCGACATTTTTTAATCGACCCCTACTGTTAAAATGTACATATTGATACCAAAAAAAAAGTTAGCGAGTACATGTGTGGTGGAGTTCGGATATAATTACGGTTTAATTATCCTTTTAATTAATTTTATATTTCATGAAACTATAAGGCTTTTGTTGAACACTGAAACGAGCAGGAACTAAGGATGATTTAACCCTGTTCAATGTCATGCATTGTCATAGGTCTTACTCATAATAGTAAAATTCAAATAGATGTAGTACTTGGAAGTACTACATCTATTTGAATTTTATTTATTTCTGTTTATATTCTTGCATTAAAAAAATATATTAATTTCTACATCTATCTTATTCTCTCAAATACATTTTTTACTAAGAGATATTAATTTTATAATTCAATTGTAAATATTGACTATTATTAAGTTTAGATTAAGGCTATAGAGTTTTAAATGAAAGACAAGTAATTTATTATTTTAGTTGTTTAATTTTTCCATCGTTCTACACCCACCCACAACAATGATTAATTATCAACTTGACGATTCATATCTTACTGAAACTCAATTTAGTATAAAACTAACCCTTACATACCAATGCTGCAGTTTTTTTTAAACTCAACACTCATAATGTTTACAAAAATTAATAATATTCGGCGTGCCTATGAAGTAAACGTGAGCGTAGAGCTTCCTTAATAAGTTGACATTTTATCTCAACATTTGGTTTTAATTTTAATTTGTAGATCCTTAAGCCCTTTGATTGCGAGAGCGAAAACTTGTTGTCTACGACAAGCCATAAATTTACCTGAAATACCCACAAAAACCATAGGGATTCCAAAATTGTAATGATAACCAATCAATTATTGCTTTTTGTGCCATATAATTTACAATATAATATTACTTATAGCATTAAATGGTTAAACAGTAATTACAGAGTTATGTAAGAGCAGATGTTAGGAATAACAAAGTGACAGCACTTGTCTCGTTTGTGACGTCATCCGCTGTCGGTATCAGACTTTGGCATGGTGGGTTCGGTGCTTGAATAACGATAACGAATAAATATATTCATACTATTACTAGTCTAGGTGTAAATACAGATTGCCGAATTATTTGGTTAATTATAAATAATAGTTTTTGGTTTGGTCACTGCAAGTCATGTCTGTAGTGTAGATTCCTGTTCAAGGGATTTTGTGACGGATGCACGAGAGTTGCCAGTAAATTATCAACCGGCATTTATTTGCGAATTAATCTATCACTATGGATCATTTTATTTTATACTAGCTGTTGCCCGCGACTTCGTTTGCGTGGAAATTCAAATTTATTCCACGGGAGCCAATTTTCTGTTTAATTTTCTTGATTTTTCGTTCCGTTAGAACCTTTTACAAAGTATTACAAAACATAAAAAAAAAGATGAATGAAATCGGTTAATTCGTTCTCAAGTTATGGCAGGACCAAGGGAAAAGGTGATCATTTTTAGATATATAGATAAAGCTCAGAACTTAATCAGATTAAAAAAACAGTTAAGGAACAATAATTTTAGCAGCAGTAAAACAAACAAAAAATAAACATAAAACTTAAAAATAATTTCCTTCCTATCCCATAACTAGCTGTCTTTTCCTGCCGACCGTGGCGTGGTATGCACGTCATTTTGATGTAATTTTTTTTAACTATTGATTCTTTTACTATTAAACGAGATTAGCTGTTTCACCGTCATCGCCAAAGGAATCAGTGTGATTGCCATTGAGCTTAATATTTACCGTACACACCGATTGGCAACGAGTAAACTTGTGACACTCCACTTAATATTTCGTCGAAGTCGTGGAAAAACGGCGGATTTGATTTTTTGACGATTTTTGTTTTTGACATAAGCCTACTGAACACACTATACTTTATCATAAAACAAAGCAATTTTCAAAGCTCAAACACACCGTAACATTTTCAGATTTCAATAACAGAAACAGCCGTTTTCAAATTATCACGTAAAACATAATTTCAAAACTTTGAAGTGCTCTCCTGTAAAGTTACTAAAAATCAAATTCGTCATTTTTCTACGACGACGACGATTTGTGTCGTATACAAACTCCAAAAACCTTTTCCTTGACTTTCTTTCATTATGCTAAGGTGCTGTTTTGATTATAATCGTTTATTTAATTACTTTTAAGTGTACAAGCCAATATGGTCCACCTGACTTCTAACAGTTACTGTAATACATGGATGTGATAATGCTAAAGATATTTAAGAGACACTGGCGTCTATCTTAACTTGATCTCTTGCCACTTGAAAGGATGCTATGAGGGCAGCTAGCTCGATACGTTCACTGCAGCCCGAAGCCAGTCGTGCCTCCGAGTCAGCCATTTTAATAAGTAGAGAGACCAACACGTCGGGAGGTAATTTCACTGTAAAAATGCAATATTGTCTATAAAAAAAGCAGAACCAGAAAAAATAATGTTGGACTAGATAATTGAATATCATTTTAGAATAGGACGTCCACTGCTGGAGATAAGCCTCCCTCAATGACTTCCAAGAAGAGTGGTTGGAAGCAGTTAGATAATTATTATTATGGAGATATTATTGCAGGCCTGGATATAAAGACTCATAATTCGTAACTCATACATACCCATACTCATACGTACCCTTTATCGTAGAGGTATCAAGCCAGCAATGTAATCGTGGCAAATAATAATAAATTCATTTCGAACTACAAATTTGTTACCGAGTGTATATATATTAAGTGTATATATGTACACATAGTTGTATAAAAGGCATGAAAAATTTGTATAAGTACCTCTCTGTATTATTGTGTGAACTTCAGTCAAAATGTCACCAAGAGCCAGTCCTTTTGCAATTTTAAGGTCCTGAATGTCTGCACAATATTATGAAAAGAAATTTATATTAAAACTAGCAACCCGCCCCGGCATCGCACGGGTAGCAGAGACATCTTCAACCATTATCATAATTTTTCAACCAATTTACACAAAACCTTAACAAATTATATACCTAAACCTTCCTCATGAATCGCTCTATCTATTGGTGAAAACCGCATAAAAATCCGTTGAGTAGTTATAGAGTTTATCGCGAACAGACAAACAGAAGCGGTGGCGGGCTTTGTTTTATAATATGTAGTGATAACCTCTGACCCTCAATTGTAATATCATTATAAGACACACCTTAATGTAACTTTATGAAACTCTAAGGGAGCACTATAATGTATACCGTGTCTAGAGCTAGCATATTAATCTTTGAATAAATGAGTATGACGATTATGTTTGCCTGCGATTATGAGTTGATAGTCAAATGGTAATATGATAGTCAAATATAATAATTGATGGTCAATTGTTGAAATGATCTGTAACAGCTCACAGTCATGTCGTCATTCGTCAGACCACAGTCACCTCGCTCTCTGTTACTAAAAACCACTGTCTACAATTACAGGGTTCTAGACAAAATAGTCTATATTACGTTGAGAACACGACACTTATTGAAAAGGATACGTTTGAAGCACACAGCAAAGTCATTCTCATTGAGCAGCCACTGCAGTATATTGTTGATATCAGACCGCAGCGGGTGTCCCACGCATGTATAGACTTTGTCTTCGGTGACGTCACGGTATGCTAGCCATGTGCTTTGTAGAGTATTGAGAACTTTCCTCATGTCTCCACCAGATAGCGCCAGCAACGCCTTGACTCCATCCTCTGATATTTTTACACTGCACAATAAGAATATTACATCATTTATTAACGTTTAATAAATATTGATGCATATGGAAGTAGACTTGCACTGGCATCGCCACATACATCAATGTTTATTACACTGCAGTTTAATTGAATGCATACCGTCTAAGCATCCGTTAGTCACCTCCAGTTCAAAAAGATGCAAGTATCGTATCGATTCCATCCTGTTTGTCTCTCGCTCTATGATTCGACGAATAAAATTTCTAGGCACCATAAAATTTAATGTAAATATCACTTACCCCTCAGCCGCCGCGATCTCTTTGAGACGTGGTACTATCTGGGTCTGTTGCAACGGCGCAAAGCGGAACCGGGTACATCTCGACTGAAGCGCAGGAATTATTTTACCCAAATAGTTGCAAATTATACAGAATCTTACATTTTCTGTATACTTTTCTATTACTGGAATATGAAAAAAGAATAATTTTACCCAAATGCGTGTCCAACAGGAGTGAAGAACTATGCCAATATTTGAACAATGCTTTCACCTTTTTTTAAACTCTGAACCGGGATTTGCAAATATAAATACTGGCCAGAAGGTCTCATCATAACCCATTGATGTAAATGGAATTGCTGTTTTGCTCAATTAATTAAGCTTCTGTATCTCTTTAGTTTACAATGTTATTGGAACTCAAAAACATGTAACACATGCTATATTATCAAAAAAATATTTAAGTACATGAATGGACGGGACGGGTCTACATTTTTGGTAGACCTTATACCGTCCTAATGAGCAAACCGAGATCACCTGGATAGATTTAATTAAAAATTTGCGCAAAAATTGCATGAAGTACCTACAGAAGATAATTATGACAAAATTATTTCTAGATGTACCAACACAAAGTCAGGAAATATTTTAAAAGGGTCTAAGGCAATATATGTGTCACATTTTCATATCGATATACCACACTTCAAATTATCACGTAATATATAATGGCGAAGTAGATATAAATATCTACTTCGCCATTATAGACTGCAGCACAAAATTCTGCTTATATTCTACTGTAGTTTCGACGAACAATGAGGAATTTGCAATAGCAATAGAAACTGAGTTATTAAAACAAACAAATATACAAAAACCATTTATTATTGTACAGAACATATAGTAGACGATGCTTTTCTCTGCATTTTTCTCAACGCTTTTCTGTTCATGATAAGCGACTGAGTAGATGCTCCCTGCATAGATAACGGTGTATGTCCATTCATTTCAGGATCTTTTGGGAGCGGACACTTTCCGTTCATAACAGGAGGCAGCCTTCGGACTTTTATGCCCAACACCCTTGCAACAAGACTCGTAAACGCATTATTCACCTGGAAGTAATATTATTTTCTTTACCTATTATATACCTCATCATCAATCCCGCAGATAATATGGGTAAAAAATGCTATTGTTGATTTTAATACTCGTTACTTTTATTAGTCATAAATACGCGCTTTGTTTTTTTTGTGTTAATTAGCTAATTTTAACAATGTGACCACATTACTACTTACTATATAGTATTGACGAACCCCTTAAGTCTTTCTTACCTTTCAGTATTTTATTATTAAAAAAAAAATTAGTTCGAAATTTACCATTTCTCCAGTCCTTGCAGAACCTTTGAAAGTTTCCAACAAATGTTCAGAAGCAAACTTCTGGACGCAGGAGAGTCTTACCGCTCTCTGATGTTCCAAATCGGACTTATTGCCGAATATGGCCATTAATGGCTTTTTGATTTCATTTTCAAATATTTCTTTCACCTTTGTTAACCATATGCTTAGCTTTTCGAAACTTTGTAGATTTGTAAGGTCATATACAAGCAATATAATCTGAAAAAGAAATTTGTTAATTAAAGTCCAAAAAATATAGGCTTTCATTAAAATTTTCGGATCCAAGATCGAAAAAACTGAAACAGATTTCAGATTTACATTTGAGTATCTACATCTCCCAACACCTATAAGTATGTATGTAATATTATATTGTGAAGTCTTGTCCATATTCCCATACATATTCATTACAAATAACCAAATTGTTGTTGATCTGCGAAAGTTGAAGAGTTATAGGGTATAGTTGTTATTTTTTATTTGCTAATTCTTGTTTTAAGGTATCAGCTCATAATCCCGTCATTTTGTGTTATAGTTTAATTCGTAAATAAGGAAGGCTTTGAAAAGAAAAAAAATAGGCAGTCATGGGACTGCCGACAGGAGTGAAAACTTAAACGAAACGACGAACTTAAAACGTCACATTAGCAGGTTGGTGACGTTAATTAATAAGAAGCTGACAGAACTCAATGTTTAGATTAGCGCCCTCTAGTAGATCTATATATGTATTATTAGCGTGACGGTCACGAGTTCAGTGCTTTTTCCCCATAGCAAAAGTGCACAAACGTGCCTAAAGAAGTTTTCACTTCAAAAAGACAGAGGAATAGGCTAGTGCTTAATTTCATTATATAAGCTACTTACATCCTAAAATTTTCACTTCTTCAACTTGTAAGCAAACGTTATAATATTACGGTTTTTTATTCTGTGGTTTGTAATTTACAGATGTAATTTCCTATTAAGTCAGTAAACTCCTTGGCGTTGTTACACTGTGGAGTACCCTCCAACACAAAGGGAGGATCATCCGACCAGGCTAGGTGATCATGTCTTGCCTGGCAGGCCACGGCCCAACGATAGATGTTGGAAAGTTCTAAATATTATAATAATTATACCTATCGGCGCGAGAACTTTCATTGCGCGATGCAGGTTCTGTAATTAGTACTTAGCTCAGGTCGTCTTCGCTGGATGATGTTGATGTATGTTTTTGCTGTATGTGTAAAGTGGCCACAACATCATATGACTTTTTAAACATTGGCAATCATCGATAGAAGAAGATATTGTTTAACATAGAGTTTATCTGAATTTATACAAAAATATTTGACTTACATCTGAAGCATATAAATAATTAGCGAGCATTCGTGTCGCTAATGCGTTGCCGGCGACGTCACATAACTGCAGCGGCACGGAAGGGCGCAGGTCTAAGCACTGGCCGGCCATCACCTCGGCACCCTGAGTGCCGCCGCCAGCCACAACGTTCCCGCCCAGGTAACGATAACATAAACTGCTCTAAAATAGTAAGGCACACATTTAAATACTGCACAAACTTATGTCAGAAATTATATTAACCATACCAACAGCATATAAAAAATTTAATAGCCTAAACAGTTCCATGTGCCCAGAAATACTTCCAACACCAGAGATGTTGCTTACACGTTATGCTGAAGAACAGCATACCGCGTATAACCAGCTCTAAAAGGTAGTTAGTTCTGTTCTGCTAGTGAGTCGCCAAAATTCCACTATACAAGGGACACCACAGGGGCACGAAGTATTTATAGGCAACGGTTGCCAATGGAGGTGTAATTTTGTCTAAGAAAAAAAAAACCATTGCTAACCATATTCACCGCGAGAATCCGCTGTAACAACCCTACTCTCCAGTAGAAACATATGTATAACTGCTGGTATTGTCTGTGGTCTGTGATACTGATTCATAGCAAAATTATATAACTACACATTAGGGTTTGGGAATTCCCGACAATTTCAAAGTCCCGGGACACGAGACAGCCTACAATCAAAGTCCCGGGAATTCCCGGGACTTTGAGACTTTTAAGACAATTTTTTTTGGTATTTTTTAAGAGGGGTAAGCCTTTTTTGAAGAATTTGAATTGAGTTAATTTCTGGTGAAACATTAAAAAAAAGGATTTTTTTTGTAAAAATCAACATTTATTAAACAGAAAATTAAATCCTAAAAACTTTAAAGTTAATTTGAGTCTTAATAATTCTTTTTTTTATTTCTTTTAATAACACACAGATCACAATCTTATAGTTATAAAATGAACTTAGTTAAAAATCATACTAATTCTTAATAACTTTACTATTATCTAGTAATTCTAGTATTTAATCATTGGTCAAAATCACAGATTTGTTTCATAATTAAATAATCAAAATATAAATAATAAAACAGACTTATAAATCAGTCTTTTAAATAATCAAGTAAAAAATTAATGACTTCTTTTAAAAAAATCAGAGCATCACAGCTTTATCCGACAATCTGTTTCGTACTGAGTACGACAGCGTACATAAATTTATTGTGTTTTGTACTCAGTAGTTACGTAGTAGACCAAGTAATTATTCATTAAACTTACAGATGCCGCTAGGCTCCAATTATTTGAAAATAAAAATGACAATTCGACGATTTCGACAATCTTGTCTCGTCTCGAGTCTCGACCCGAAAATCCCGGGACTCGAGACAATTAAAATTACGAAAAGTCTCGGGACTTCGAGACACGAGACGTCCCGGAACCCAAACCCTACTACACATACACAGAAATCTAAATAAGGTAATAGGAGTGCTATAAACGCGTAAACTTGTCGCCGCGCTGGTGACTCGGACACCACCCGTGAGCGGTGTTACGTTCAGTTACTCGTGAAACTTTGTCTCGGCAAGTGCAGTTAAAAAATGGCGTTTTGCAGCATTGCCCACTGCGGCAATTCGTCTACTACGTGTAATTACCAGTGGTCGGCGTAGGTAGTGCCATTTGGTGGGATTCGTCCATCGTGGCATAACGTGGACATACCCTTTTATCTCAAAATCCCGGGATTCTAAAGATTCAACTTCGATCAAATATTACCGATATATAATTCAGAAATTCGCACCAAAAGTGTCTACTTTCGTAGTTTTTATTAATAGAATACCAGTTTCATAAAAACTAACCGAATAGCGTTACGACTCATTACTACTCGTATACAAACACCGTTTTTAATGTTTCGCGATTTTAACATTTCTTATACTAAATATTGTTCAACGGATCATAATCGTGTAAATCTAAACTAATACTAGCTTATTCTCGCAGCTCCGCTGGCGTTGTATTTTGCAAAAAAAAGACCATCTATAACCGAGGCAAAAAGTTATCTCTCTAGTTGGGGTACCTAAGCAGTAGACATTTGCAAAATTTCATTGAATCTGTGTAGTTTCGGAGATTAGCGTAAACGAACATCACTCATCATTTGGGATTTTTAAATATTCAGATTAAAAAGCTAAAAATCTTATTACGTTAGATAGTACCAGTGGTGTTGGGCAAGTTTTAATTGTAAAGACAATTAAAGATTAACAATTGATTAATTGTTAATTGTCACCATAACAATTAAAAATTTATTAATTGTAATTGTGGAAAATTACACTTATGTTTTTCGTTCGTAAACATCGTCGGAAAGGAATTAAAAACGTTAATATAAAAGGGTCAAACAAGCCGACACCCTTTATTATCATTTTTAAATACATAGTCGCCAGGGATAGGTACTCAAAACGTACCCATTGCTTTTTTCCATTATCTAAAAAAGAGGCGCGCTTTGGTAATTTTGTGCTATTGTTTATATATACATTGTACTTATTAGGTAAATATGTGTATACTGAGTTCAATTCGCACTCCTCAATTCTCCACTTTGTGTCTATCATATTATTATTTATTCGTTTCAAACACACTTAATAATATGTATATATAATATAACTTTAACAAAAAAACTAATAAATACATCAAAGCGGGAGTTCTACTCTTGCATTTAAAATAATGAAATCTTTCAATTTTTTAAATAAAAACTGCATGAGGAAATATGTGATTCTGAAAAAGAGATAGAATAAATTTATCTACTTAAATAGTAATTATGTTTTCATAAAATAACGTAGTACAGCCATTATATTTTATCACTTTTATATTATATTTTGTATAATATACTAATTACTTTTATTTAATTTGTGTTTGAACTAATTGTAACAAATGAGGATCAGTCACGTTTTTTGTTAAGTATGCAGATTTATAACTATAAAAAAACAATAAATACTGTGTTTAAATTTTTTTAATCGGATCAAAAATTACGAAGATACAGAGATTTTAGTGCACCAACTTAAAAAACGCTCGCGAGGAAGACCGTGAACGCTGTGACTTCATTCATCGCGTATCGGCAAAAGTGGCGGGTCGCCTTCGCGTCGCCAGTTGGTAAGTTTAGTGCAACGACCTGACAATTGCTGATTTTTCAGATTATTTTTAAAGTGATAATGCCGTCAAATAAGTATTGCATTGTCCTAAAATGCAAAAATACAAGTGTTAATGCACCTAATAAGCTTTTTTTGACTGTGCCGAAAGATGCACAAATAATAAAAAACATGGTGTGAAGCAATGCGGAGAGATGACAAAACTCCTCTGTCATGCCGAAGTGGTTTATAGGTACTGTTGCGAAGATCATTTTGACGTAAGTAGTAGTACCTACAGGATCCTAGCTAGAGTATCTACCTAATATCAGTAGGTACAATATGGTCAACGGGTCTAGTGCTAATCATTCGTAAAGTTAGCAGTTTCGATGCGCAGTAGACAATTTAGTATGAAAAAGCTGCACTGCGCATGTCAAACAGCTAAAATTCACGACTAGATCCACTGACCGTATAGAGTATAATATACCTACGTATTGTGCATCGTTTCTATCATTTCTTAATAACATTTGAATTTCCGCGGATAGCTTTGATGTTCGTTCATTCATGCCTAATGCCTACCTACTCAAATAAACAATCGAACACAAGGATATTCGAGCCCAGGGCTGTACTCAGACGACCACCGCGATGTTACAGAGAGGATTTTTCGAAAGAGATTTGTTCGTGGGAGAGCCATGCTTCGGCACGTATGGGCCGGCTCGACCAGAGTGATGCCACGGCCTCGCTACTATATGCTTGCATTGCTTTTTGCCGCGTGAGTGAGGTTACCGGAGGCCCTAACCCTTCCCTCTTCCATATTCCCGTCCTTCCACTCTTCCCACTCGCCCCCCTCTCCCCCTACTCCCACCTTAAAGGGCGGCAATGGAGTCCTCTTGAGTTACAGGTGCCCATGGGCGGCGGTAGTCATTTACCATTAGGTGACCCGTCTGCTCCTTTGCCCCCTATACCATAAAAAAAAATGCCCTGGCGGGCAGGTGATTTTGTCACGTGATAAACGCGATCTGTGATTATGTGTGAAAGCGCACCTGCCGATCGACGGCCGCTACTGACTGTTGAGTATTGGTCAAACAATAGTTTTCGTCATAGTTAACTTCGTGTATAGCTAAAGATTTATCTTGTTCAAACTGAGGACTCGCTACGCAAAACAAGCATTTTCTTTTTCCTGCGAAAAACATGCTGTTCGGTTTGTGCTTTGCACTTGTTAGAGATAACATTTAAATGATTTAAATAATCCAGAAAAATCTCATCCTCAGAACACGCAGTTAAAGTGGGTAAGTAGGTAATTAGATACCTATTTTAGGTACTTAGTAGAAGTAGGTAGGTATAGACTTACTTACCTTTTCATTTTATCCCTACAAAACTGACCTCCATAATAGGTAGCTACCTACTCGTATCTATTTAGATATCAATAGATACTCACTATCAATATAAATACTGTTATACTAATAATATAACATCAAATTATAGTAAAAACTAAATAATTAACATACCACGACATAAGCGAAATGGTGAATAATCTGAACCAAACTGACCAAACTAGCGATTTTGCACGAGTGGAGGGCGCGATTTGCGACGTGTGACGTCATCATACCAAGCGCAGCTCCGAGCAAGCGTTTCGAAATAGCCGAACAGAAAACTTTAATAACTTTCTCATTTCTTGTTGGATTTGAATCATTTAAAAAAACTAAATAGCACTACCTACGCCGACCACTGGTAATTACACTAATCAAGGGATAACGTTTCATCGGTAAGTGTTTTCTTTTATTGATGTTTTTGATAAAAGTACATTTCAAAACATAACTATACCAATAAATAGTACGACTGACATCTGACAATTTGGTATTACAAAAAGAATAGCGTCCACTTTAGCATTTCTTGTGGTAGGTACGGTCACAGAGAATCGTCGAGAGCTAGTGATGTGCTAAACGACATTAGGATACCTACAGTAGTACTCACAAGCAGTACATTTTACACTAAAAGATAAAAATCAAACATTATGAAAAATTATTTGCATAAGGAAATATATTATTGTATAGGTTTATTTTAGATTCCCGCAGAATGCAGATACGAAAGATAAGTGTCGATAAGAACTTATAGTCGGATTTATTCGATTCATTTAACGTAGGATGACTTCAATAAATCAACAAAACGACGTACTCTATTAAAAACTGCAGTACCTACAGTTAAAACAGTTCAATGTAGTAAGTTCAGCTTTATATTGTTTTAACCGATTTAATAAAAATGTAAATAAATACTTTGAAGTGGTGGACGCGAGACTAACGTGAAGTTTGTTATTTTGTAGGAATCGTAATTTTGCTGTCGTATTTTTGTGATAATTTAACAATATCTAGGATCTCATTAGGGTTGCCACCTTTTTTGGGAAAATATGGTTTTTAATTTTATTCTCATCAATATGATCAGTCCTGAACTGATAACTACGTCATTCATTTAATTAAATGTGTAGTAGAGAAGTACATCGATATCCACCTTAATTATTACGCAAAAAATGCAATTGAAATCGTTCCAAAAAGACAGTAATTAAATAAATCTCTTCATTTTACAGGACAGGTATTTTAAATACCTACTTAATCTTTTTATAATTTTTTTAAAGAATAAATTATATTTAAGAATAAAGCACATGCCCACTAATAACTTTCTTTTATTATTCCTTGGTTTCCTGGTATTACTGTATTACCCGTAGTCAAACACTGGTGTAGATTACGCAATCACTTCCACTAATGCAGAATCTGTATCCTTGTGTGAAGTGAGCGGACTAATACGACTTAATATCAAACTTAACGAATATTCATACAGCTTAGTTCAGTTTGGATAACATTCTCGGTGCATATATATGTACGCGTGATTGTGTAGTTATTATTTGTGTATGTAAATGTAGCACCGCGCCGGCGACACGCGTTCTCGATACATCACAGCGCTACATACCATTTCTATTACCTTATTTAAAATTCTGTGTACACATATCTAATTCTATTTATACAAATTTCATGTCACGTTGTTTGTTCGCGATGAACACCTAAACGAATAAACCGATTTTAATTAAATTTGGCACAATGTGTGCAACTTGAGAGATAGAATAGTTTGTATCTCAATTTATGGTCACAATATTTTTATCACAGCAACGCGTGGCCGGGTAGCTAGTAGAAATATATATTTCTGTACAACACAACAATTTACAATAAGTGTACTTACTTTTCCAGTAGATGGTTCTCCAACAATTGCAATCTTAATAGTTCTAGATTGAACTTCTTCGTCTTCACTATCCAACATGTTATAAAGGACGCATTTGTAGAACTCATTTAACAAGAAACTGGGGTTTAATCAGACTTAAAAGATCACATCTACTACAATACCGACTATAAAGAACTAAAAATAAAAATTCTATCATGGTACGAGTTTGTGTTCACACTCGATATCCATGGTAACTAATTTAGTTCTGTTCGAAAACAGTAATTTTTTACTATTAAACACCCTTATAAATCAATAAAGACACATTCTGTATTACATGTGTGGGTAAGTTTCTAAATACTAACGTAAACCTGAGTCTAAATGATTCTGATTCTGATTAACTTGGATGGAATATTCAGTGAAATTAAAATAATGAAGAGTTAAATTTCGTATGATATGGTACAAACAAGAAAAGTAAAAATTAAAACACGCAAGCAAGGGTTTAAGTGATTGAGTTTGAGTGGCGACGCACAAATCGAGCGTATGATAAAAACCGTTTTGCAGACTAATTAAGTAAGGAAGTAAAGTTACACTACAATGTTTATATTCTTTGAATATGGACGCACTGAGGGGTTGCTTTAAACTCCTTGAAGAAAACGAAAATTTAGGCCATAATTAATTTAATTGAAATAAATAAACGATAAATATAAAAAATCTGATTAGAAGAGTTATAAATCAATAAGAAATATTTGAATTGAAGTCTATTTTTTTTATTCCACTAAGGTGACAAACAAGCTTACGACACGGTAAATGGCAAGCAGTCACCTTGGCCTACTGACATTTGTAACACAAGACGTTAATGTCGCATTTCCAAGCCTGTAAAACCTTTTAATGCCCATTTCGAACAATCCCATACCATAGAATGCATTGTTTACATCACATTTAAAAATAAAAAGACATAATCTTGTGTGAAAAGATGCAACTTACTGGAGCAAACAGGCACTCTAGTAAAATTTCATCCTTACTAATATTATGATGGCGAAATTAAGTTTCTTTGTTTGTTTGTATCTCAGACTTTCAAGCCTTAACTTAACTGATCATCATGAAATTTTGCATATACGTTGTCAGAGCTTGTAGCTCTAAAAAAAGGACATAGGGTAGGGAACCCTTAGTTCAGAAAATAGGAGTGTTCCCGAGGAATAGAAAAAAAACTTTTACAAAATTACCTGGTACATTTGCAGGTAAAAGCCAGTAAAGAATAATTTATACTTACTTCTTCGAAGGGCATTTTGAGCATCATTTGTCATTGCGTCAGCTTCATCCAAAATAATTAGTTTAGGACCAGCTTTGAATATAGTCCTTGTGGAAGCAAAGCTGAGTATCTGCCCCCTTACAATGCCAATACCTCTGTCATCTGAAGCATTTAATTCTAAAACCTGAAAAATATGCATCACAAATGCTTATTCTTAACAGTACATATCTTCTTCTACATCTATACATAAATACATAAAGAGAATTCTTTGTAAGCTTTTTTTAAGCAAATGCGCACAGAACGGTTTGTGAAATTAAAAAAGAAGTGCAGATAACTAAAAATTATAATCAATATCACTACATCACTACAAAGTATAAAACAAAGTCGCTTCCCGCTGTCCGTCTGTCCCTATGTATGCTTAGATTTTTAAAACTACGCAACGGATTTTGATGCGGTTTTTTTTAATAGATAAAGTGATTCAAGGGGAAGGTTTATATGTATAATACATGCATAATATAGTAGAGAAACACTGATAATTTTAGAGGTTTCTAATGTGATGTCGTAAATAAACACATTTTTTTGCGCTTACATTGCAAACGCTGGCTGAACCCTACGAGATAGATCAAAATAATATACTACAGTATTGTACACCTAAAAAAGGTCTACAAAAAAGTCCGCGATGGTATATGTCTATCTCTTAAGGATAACCCACAATAACCATTTTATATCTCTTACTTTTTACGAGAAATAATGGCTTATTCACGAAGCGATTTTAAGCAATACTGCATTAATCCTTATCCAATTAAGTACCTTAAATACATTGTACATTTAATATAGATCTATATGGCCCTTTACAGCATGCAATTTAAATGAATATTTTCGAAGATATTACAGATTTAATCTAGTGAGGAAAATAACAATTATCACTACATATTATAAAACAAAGTCCCCCGCCGCGTCTGTCTGTCTGTCTGTTCGCGATAAACGGAAAAACTACTGACCGGATTTTCATGTGGTTTTCACCAATGGACAGAGTGATTTAAGAGGAAGGTTTATATGTAGTATACATGTATTTTATTGTAGAGAAAAGTCGAGAAATTTAAAGATTTGTAATGTCATGTCGTAACAAACATATTTTTGTGCGCTTACATTGCAAACACTGGCTAAATCTTACGAGATAGATCAAATTAATGTACTACGGAATTGTATATCTTAAAAAGATTAATAAAAAAGTCGGCGATGGTATATGTTTATCTCCTAAGGATAACCCACAGTAACCAATTTTATCTTTTACATATTAAAAAACAATTATGGGTTATTTATCAAACTATTTTAAACAATACAGTATTATTCCTTATCCAATTAAATACATTAGACACGTTGTGCATTTCATGTACATCAAAATTGCCCTTTACAGCATATTATTAAAATGAATATCTTAGAAGATATCAGAGATTTAAAAAGCGGGGGCAGAAGGGCTGGCGGGCCGAACCGATTTTGATTATTCTTTTTTGTTAGATAGGGAACCTCAAGGGTGGTCCCATGTCAAGGAAGTCAGAATCTAATGATGGGATCCTGATAAAATTGAGAGAAATCCTCGAAAATTTTAGGAACGAATAGTGTTTCTGTTTACTTTTCATTACTTTATGAGGTTTTTCGTTTAGAATCATCATCATATCATGTAGCTGAGCTAATGATGAAAAAAAATCATATTATAAAAATCTCCACTACATATCACATATTATAAAACAAAGTCCCCCGCCGCGTATGCCTGTCTGTTCGCGATAAATTGAAAAACTACTGAACGGATTTTCATGCGGTTTTCACTAATAGATAGAGTGATTCATGAGGAAGGTTTAGGTGTATAATTTGTACCAGTGCGAAGCCGGGGCGGGTTGCTAGTATTGAATAAGATGTAGCCGATTCAAAGCGTTAATAAAATTATTATTACTAATGTTAATTCATACAGCTTATTTATATTTACAGTTCAGATATTAACTGAACTTTACGTAAGTACTTTTGTCTAATTGTTTGCAGAATAGTTTCTTCTTTATTTCTTCTTCTTTATAAAAAGATAACTCCCGCATTAGGAATGACTCCTGTGTCGCGGGGAACTTTACAAATATACAAACAACGGACACATAGAACACCCAGTCTCAGGTTTGAATCGAACCCACGACCTATGGCGTAGCAGTCAGGGTCACTAACCACTAGGCCAACAGGCCAGTCTATGTCTTTTCTTGTACTTTTCATTGTAATAAACTGTTTAGATTACCTATATTTGAAAAGCAAAAAAAAATATTACATTCAATGCTATTCGGCTTGGAGATCGATGCCCATAATGTTTTGGAAAATGCACAAATATTAAAAAATCTTCTTTCGGTGCAAGCAAATAATGAAATGGGGAAGAAAAAACAATGTTACTCACTCTATACTATTACTATTCACCTGACTGCCACGATAGACAATCGATTTATGCCGCGTTCCAATAAACAAGAAACGATTCGTTTTGCTTACGGACGGTAAAATTTCGTTGAATTTTCATTGAAAATTTTACCGTTCGTAAGCAAAACGAATCGTTTTTTGTTTATTGAAACGCGGCATTAATCGATTAAACATAATTTTTCTGGCAAAATGCCGTTACTTTCCGAGAAAATTACACTATAGACATCAATAAAAATATTTAAAAGTTGACACAAATATATACAATAAGATTTCGTAGAAATTGTTATGTTTATTGATAGTCTTATGCCGCGTTCCAATAAACAAGAAACGATTCGTTTTGCTTACGGACGGTAAAATTTTCATTGAAAATTCAACGAAATTTTACCGCCCGTAAGCAAAACGAATCGTTAAAAGTGTTTGTTTACTTTTCATTACTTTATGAGGTTTTTGCGTTTAGAATCATCATCATATCATGTAGCTGAGCAAATGATGAAAAAAAATCATATTATAAAAATCTTCAGTACATATCACTACATATTTTAAACAAAGTCCCCTTGCCGCGTCTGTCTGTCTGTACTGAACGGATTTTCATGCGGTTTTCACTAATAGACAGAGTGTTTCAGGAGGAAGGTTTAGGTGTATAATTTGTACCCGTGCGAAGCCGGGGCGGGTTGCTAGTGTGTTATGAATTTAAAAATATTTGTGAAAACATGTACAAAAAGCTACAAGTATCTCCAGTATATGTTGACCTATCATTGTACAGAGTCTATACAATGACAGTTCAAGTTTTAAGGGGCAAAAAAGTAAAATAAAACATTCAAAACTTGATGAATTACGGTCGAAATTGGACTAACGGGATTTTTCTTAAGTAGGTATTGGCGAGCTTTAGGTATAAAACAAAAATATCTGGAAACAAAATATTTGGAATTACTTTTTGAAGTGAAAGTTCTTTAGAATCATTGTGATTTGAAATTTGATGAAAGACAAACTCACACTCAAAACAGACAAACAAGACACAACATTCATAAATAGGATTTAGCCTGCAAGAGAATGAGAAAGAATACAAGTATACAGTGCTTCCTATAATGTTTGACTTTGCGCCTGCGTTCTACGAAGCCTTCAGAAAATGCGTCAATGTCAATGTGGTGTCATTTTTGTGCATTTGCATATTAAAATTCATTGGTTAATTAATTTATGTTAATTAATTAACACTTCTGTGTTAATTTGACCAATAACTTTTATATAAATTATCTAAAATTAAATTTATTAACATTAGTAAATTATTTGTGTTGATTTTACTTTTTATTTCTCATTCTCTTATAGGCTACTTCTTTTTTTAATAAAGGTAACGGTTATGATCGAATTTCTACCATTGGGTGAACACTAGTAAATATAAATAGGTAATCAGTCATCAGTCTCTCTTTAAAATAAAAAGGATTAGAGAGTGTCTTAAGTAAGCATCTTCTTTGAAAATGGTTTCTTCTGACAGTAATTGAAAACTTATTTACTCTATATATTGATTGGAAGGCATTCATTAAAACAGAAGTTGGGTATGGGACTTGTTATTGAGGTTGCAGATTCAAAACCTCACTCTACATTGGAATCAGCTGAGGAATATCATGGAAATAATCTCTCTCACTAATTTACTATCATTAGTTCTCAGTCTAACAATATAATGTAAACCTGTAATATTCTACACAATAGAGGTTTTACAGGTAGAATAAGTTTTTAACAGTTTAAAGTTTAGAATAAGGGGCCTGTCTATGCATTTGAGAATAAGGAAAATAAGGGCCAACCCTCAGAGTAACACAGGAAACAAGTCCACAGTGTTTGATTATAATTGGTGTTCATCAATAAAGGTCCAAATTTGATGGGTACAGCTTGTAAAGAAGTACAGATCATAATCGCAAATTGTATAAGTGTCTACTGACATACTTGCACACACATGTACTTGTTATACAGAATATAAGTATCACCGTCACGAAGAACTTCAAAGACGGCTTTGTTTGGATAATTATCACAATGCAAAAGTCAGTTTATCATAAACATGAGAGATTAAGGATTTACAGTCATCAGTTTGATTTTACGCTACGCTACGCAATGTACACGCAACATACAACATAGGTATCATTTTTGTGCAGTAGAATGCAGTGCAAGTGCAAATTTTGTGAAGTGCAGTGAATGACCTTAAACAGTTGGCGCCATTGAAGCAGCTGATTGCATGAGCATTGTTTAATTGATTACATTGCAGTTTTTGGCCGTATGGGGTATTTATTGACTTTTTTCTGTAAAATGTTGTTTACTCATTATGATTCCCTTTTAAGCAAAAAAAATTTAAGAAAATAAAAAGATTTTTCAGGCAGAAAAAAAAAAGATTTTTCAGGCAGAAAATTCTAATGATTTCGAATCAAAATGATGGTCTGAATCTACTATGTTAAAATTTGGCAGGCCGTTTCTTACACCCGTTCTGCCGTCCTATACCTAAAAAGCCGTTAATCTTAGGACAACTTGTTGGTCTTAAAGGCTTTCTAGTTAAAGGACGGCAGCATTATGCATTGACCAAACCAAATTATGAGAGAGCTGTTAGTGCACCCACACATGTTCAACTGTTCATGTTTAATTTATTATGTATATGTATCATAATATTAAATGTTTTGCAAACCATTGAATTAAATTGTTGTGGAGTGTACATTTGTCTAGCACATGCCAAGATTGTAGATGTCTTTCCTGTCCCTGGAGGTCCATAAAATAAGAGATGTGGAAGTTGATTTTCTTTCATGAATTGATTTACTGAAAAAGAAAACAATACCATAATATAACCTATCACCTTTGAGTGACAAGAATAATTCTATGATTATTAGTGCCATTACTTGTTTTTATGATGTCATCATGCGATATTAAATCGTCCAATTTTGATGGACGATATTTTTCCACCCTGAAACGAGAGAATATTTTAGTTATATTTGCAATTTAAATAAAGACAGTTCTATTTTTGTACTAACCATGGCAAGTTTTTGCTCATTTCTCCCACCGTCATTGTTATCTGAAACAAAAAAGCTTACATTGAGAACTGCTCAATAGGTACATATTTACATCTACATATTTGAAAAACATGATTATTGGGTTTCTCTAGCCGAATCAACAACAACAACTCGTTATTGTCAATATTGCGTAGTATTATTATTTTATAATTAAAAAAAACATTACAGGAAGTAGGTACCTTGCAAAATAATGCTTGAAGTATATCAATCAAAATACTTGGTGAAGGAAGCCGAAGGATTATAAACGTGGGTTTACTTAATACTGTGATCTACTTCAACTTTTGGTTTGTGGCTTTGTGGTATTATGTATATCCTGATATAACCGCGAATATTTGTTTTTGTGTTTTCCCTCCGGAATTTTGACATTCACCTTTCGAGCTGGACTATCGGTCCTTTTAGACGTAAGGACAAAGACGATGTTGTGTGCGTTCCGATATACACTGAGAGCACTGTAAGGCAAAGAGAATATAATGCTGTAAGGTATGACAGTTGAAAGAGCAAAAGAAAAATGTCAAAAAACGCATATGGAATACTGTTCTCATATCTATGCAGGAGCACCCCAGTACCAGCTTCTCCCTCTTGACCGCATTCAACGGAGAGCGACTCGAATTATCGATTGCCAGGATATTTCAGATCGGCTTGACCCTTTGGCGTTGCGTAGAGATGTAGCTTCACTCTGCATTCTCTATCGCATGTATCATGGGGAGTGCTCCGAGGAATTGTTCGGACTTATAACGGCCGCAACGTTTCGCTATCGTTTAAAACTTTCATCCCCATCACCTGGATAATTGGCAATCCACCACTGTGCGGTTCTCTAGAAATTTTTTGCCTCGCACAACCAATCTCTGGAACAAATTGGCGCCTGCGGTATTTCCGGACCGATACGACCTTCAAACCTTCAAGAAAAGAGCGTACTCCTATCTCAAAGGCCGGCAACGCACTTGTGACTCTTGAGTTGCAGGTGTCCATGGGCGAAGGTAGTCACTTACCATCAGGTGACCTGCTTGCTCGTTTGCAACCTATAATAAAAAAAAAAAGACTTCTCCCCGCCAACTTGAGGGTAAATTTTTATTTTATTTATAAAAAGAAATTAGAGACCGAACAATTAAAAGTTTTGTCCGAACAATGACGAACAGTTAACGAGCAATTGAAATAGCAAAAAAAAAAGTAAAAGAAACGATTTGTCCTCGCCAACTTGAGGGTAATTTTTTATTTTATTTAAAAAAAACTAAGCTCGAACAAAAAAAAAATGTAAAAAAACGATTTCTCCACGCCAACTTAAGACAGCCGGGGAGAAGTTGCTTTTTTAAATTTTTTTCAACTGTTCGTTAACTGTTCTTCATTGTTCGATAAAATTTTTATAAGACAGCCACTGAAAGGTAACAACGAATGTAATTGTGACAGTTACGACAGAAAACTCGGCAAAGTTCTAAAAAACATGTTCAGAAACTGGAGAATGAATACTGGAAAAAGGATATAGGAATGGAAAATGTAATGGAAGATTTTATCGTAGAAGTCGGAGAAACTAGTGACGAAGTGTCACTAAGTGCTTGTAGCGATTATAGTATGAATTAATTTGATATTTAAATATTATTATAAAATATTTTTTAATTTTACTTATAATAAACCTTATTTAATCAATTTTACTCTTATTTTGTTGCGTTGCAAAAAAAATATCGAAATAAACTACCTGCACGCCTAGACAAGTGGCTCTTCATTTTCTATAACGACAGTAGACTAGAAAAGTAAATGTATGGTATTGACATAAGCCAAACAAATATCACGTGACTGAGCGTAAAGTAGGTACTTTGAAACTGTAGACGAAGTGACACTCTTTACAAAAACTTTCGCTTCAGCACGAAGCGATCGCTACCGAGCGAACGTCAACACTTTGTAGAAAACGAAATAAAATGGCGATTTTATTTCGTTTTCTATTATATTGTTTTTCTATTATATTATATTGTTCAAATTTCTGTAAAATGCACTTGATACAACTTTTGTAGGCTGCCCATAACGAGGAATTATAGTTACAACAAACTTAAAATAGGTACTACATACGCGACACTCACCTTTCCGACGTCAAAAATTATTAGGGGGCATCCATTTATTACGCGAAGTGATATTTAATTTTTTGACCTCCTTCTCTAAGATGAGATGTCGGATGTATAGATTTAGCTCGATTTACCCCCCCCCCTCTCCCCCACCACTAATGTCACGTGAAATTTTTAAACTTTATACTTTTTGTGGAAAAAAAGTAATTAGCTGGATTGCGTTGGATTTATTTAAAAAAAAAATTGCTTAATTAATTTTATGTAAGACTAGTGAACACTAGTATTTAAACATAACGTAGTCTAGAATCACAGTAAGGAAATCGAACAATAATATACGTAAATAGCAAAAGAAGAATAATTATTATAATTCACAGGGAGTCATGAGGGGTCTCAAGAGTGACTTTTTACAGATTCGCGAGAAAAAATATTATGTGATTATGTGGTTTGCTGAGATTTGGATCGACGCGACCCTCTCCCCCTCTAAAGCCTCACGTAATTAATAATTAATGAACGCCCCCTTAAATAATACGCGCCAAACACCTTGACGTGGGTGTAACAAACCATAGACAACAATCTGCTTTTTAGAGAATTGTTGAATAGAATTAGCGTTCGCTAAATCAAAGTACAGTTGTCTAGCAATCTATTATCGTTTTCGTAAGCCCGTAACGTTTTTAGAAATAGAAACGCTAAGAAACCATTGACACTTATCTAAAAGGCCTTACTCATCATCGTGTCTGACGTACGTCCCGCCAAGGACACGCACGATGCACGATGAAAAACGATCGTGAATAGTCTTGACGTACGTCATAATTATTATTAATTGCTTGCTGGACTTGTACGACCCGTTTTGCATCCAGCGAGTACCCCCACCACATGCTTATGTATATAATATACAGTATATTGCCAATTGTGGGGAATTCCCCAAAATGCGGGGAATTTCAAACCGATTGACAACACTATTGTAATAGTGCTTTCTGCAAAATAATAAATGATTTGATTTGATTGGGGAATTTATGGGGAGACCATCAATGCGACCTTTGTAATTACATTACGACTTCAGGTTTTATCTCCCCAAACTGGGGAATTTGGCCATTATTTTGGCGCAATTTAGGAAAATGGCATTGGCAACAGCACCGTGGCTTTGGCGGGACGTACGTCAGGCACGACGGTGAGTTACCAAACTGTGGAATTTGACTATTATTTTGGGGTAATTTAAGAATATGGCATTGGCAACGCTGGCTACAGCACCGTGGCTTTAAGCGGACGTACGTCGGCGCACGATGCGAGTGTATGCTACGTCGGACACCGAGTCCTTGGCGGGACGTACGTCAGACATGATGGTGAGTACGGCCTTTTAAGTACCTTGGCCCTACGCACCTCCGTGCCTGACGTACGTCCCGCCAAGGACGCCGTGCCCGAAGTAGCCTACACACGCATCGTGCGCCGACGTACGTCCGCTCAAGGCCACGGTGCTGTTGCCAATGCCATTTTCCTAAATTACCCCAAAATAATAGTCAAATTCCACAGTTTGCGGAGATAAAACCTGAAGTCGTAATGTAATTAATAAGGCTAAAAATTCCCGACCCCCGCATTTTCCTCGCATTGATGATCTCCCCATAAATTCCCCAATTGGTTTGAAATTCCCCGAATTTTTGGGCACAAATTGGCAATATACTGTATATGTATGTACCATAAACCTCATATACTAGAACGTAAAGTCTATGGTATGTACACAAGCATGTGGTGGGGGACTCGCTGGATGCAAAACGCGTCGTGCAAGTTAAGCAAGCAGTATATAATGTATATATATATAATTCTGACGTACGTCAAGACTATTCACGATCGTTTTGCATCGTGCATCGTGCGTGTCCTTGGCGGGACGTACGTCAGACACGATGATGCGTAGGGCCTTTTAACCTGCTGGTTAGTGATGCTATATCACTAGAAAATTGCCATGTCAACCTCCCTAGCAGACCCGTATACACCGAATACACCGCACAATACAGTGTAAATTTGGTGTATACTCAGTGTGGTGTATACTCTCCTGAGTATACACCACACTGAGTTTTGATAGTAGTTTTTTAAAGACCCGTGAGCTGGAATTTTTTAAAGTCCAACAGTTGAAAAATTTTATAAGTGACCAATAAGACGTGAACATACCAGCGTATACGTATTGAATATACCAGCTAAATATACCGCTGAAAAACCAAAAGAACGGAGAACGCCTGGGGACCACTTTTTCGTCTGGATCGCCAATGTTGGAGACGGGTCTACTT
This sequence comes from Euplagia quadripunctaria, assembly GCA_963859945.1. Classification (NCBI taxonomy): domain Eukaryota; kingdom Metazoa; phylum Arthropoda; class Insecta; order Lepidoptera; family Erebidae; genus Euplagia; species Euplagia quadripunctaria. Next base: position 14,917,129 of record OY982570.1, read on the forward strand.
CATGTGTTGAGGTTGTAATAAAAATGCAGTATGACAGTGACTGGCTTGATATAATGGTAAATTTGCGTATTACATTAATTAAGTACTAAGAAATGCGTTCGCGTCCAGTTCGGCTTGAGGTATTTTGGTGAATGTGCGTGCGTTCGTCGGCGCCGGCTAGCGGCCACTGAGTGACTGAAGCGTGTGCGCTCCCCTCTCATCTCTTCGATCCCCGCGGCGCCCCGCGGAGTAGTGTGATTCGCAACAATAGGTAGGAAGTGGTAAACTACTTAGTAAACGCTAAAAGGCCCTACGCACCATCGTGCCTGGCGTACGTCCCGCCAAGGTCGCGGTGCTCGACGTAGCATACACCCCATCGTGCCGACGTACGTCCGCTCAAGGCCACCGTACTGTTGCCAATGCCATTTTCCTAAATTACCCCAAAATAATGGTCAAATTCCCCAGTTTGGGGAGGAAAAACCTGGAGTCGTAATGTAATTAATAAAGCAAAAAATTCCACATAAATTCCCCAATCAAATCAAATCATTTATAATTTTGCAGAAAGCAGTTACAATGGTGTTATCAATCGGTTTGAAATTCCCCGCATTTTGGGGAATTCCCCACAAATTGGCAATATACATGATCAAGCATATGGATGTACGCATATGGGGTACTCGCTGGATGCAAAACGGGTCGTGCAAGTCCAGCAAGCAATTAATAATAATCATGACGTACGTCCAGACTATTCACGATCGTTTTTCATCGTGCATCGTGCGTGGCCTTGGCGGGACGTACGTCAGACACGATGGTGAGTAAGGTACTTAATTTTACTTTTCTCTGGCCTAATGCATTTGTCCTTACTGATAGTAATAATGAAATTTTTAATTGTGTTTTCCTCAAAATTCATCACTAAAATCATAAAATAATAGCTAGATGCCATAAAAATACTACAACTTACCGATTACTAGCTCAAAATCACAAAATATGCTAATTGAACACAGCACTTTTTCAAGCACGCAGCTGAGAGGCTTTGTTTTACAAATAAAGGTTTTTGCCTGGAAGGTTTTTTGTTTTGGTTTTATTTTTTAAGATCTATGTACAGATTATTTTAAATTGGGATACTTGTATTTACTGTTTTATAAACGATTATTACTAAAAAAAAAAGGAAAGCGTTTTTTCAGGGTGTTACCCAAAACGACTGTATATTTTATCAATAAAATGTTAAATATAATTTATTAGTGTTTCATTGTCACCTGGGTATATTTAAAATATCATTAACTTAAAAATATAGTAATGTAAAAGATCCGCCAAAAAGTAACGGATGCGGATACAGATCTTTTTTCAGATACGGGTACGGATATCCGGAACATCACTAGTATGTATGTACCTTAAACTTAAGTTAGTATACTAAGTTTATGGTATGTACATTCGTGGAGACGTGAACGCTCCGCTTTTACAACTTGTGCCACACAACTAAATAAAATTTTGGAGTAAATAATGACACACAATGGCTTAATCGTTTATTAAAACATCAAGATATCGTAAAAATAATATATTCAATATCAAACTCAAACATATAACAAATATAATTAATTAGTGAACTGTTTTCTGCTTACATATAACACTAGATACATACTGTTCCACCTCTGCGCGCGATACGCCTTCTTGAGGATGACCGTCGAATATGGCGCAAGCCGACGGCTCCCACGGCCATAGAACGCGCTTCGTGTAAGAACTTATCATATCCATCCTAGCCTCTGACGGAATATGATATAAACTATGTCTTTTGCCATCCCTTCCCATGCTAAAGTAATATTTGTGTCCACTGCTTTTTGAAATTTGTGCAATCCATGGTTCTAAAAAAGTCAAAAAAATAAGAGAACGGTTTCCTACATGTGCGACTTACACCCATTGAAAAAGGGGATATATAAACGTTACAAAAAAGTCTTATACAGGGTGTATTTGACAATGGAACACTTGATTAAATCACTAAAAGGCATGCAAATAGATTTTTTTCAAAAATTCGTTTTATAACTGCATGCAAGAAATGTTCCATTGTCGGATACACCCTGTATACTGTTTCATGCAACAGCAAAGTACTTTACATACAGTGATGTAGCATGGGTGACCCAGGGCGAAAATTGCGATGTCACCCTGATACTGGCAACTATAAAAATATGCTATTACGTACATCAGAGCATTACTTTAAATAAAAAATAGTAAAAATCTTCTCTGCTTTAACAGTTGCAAACTCATTAATAATGTCTTCAAAACTAGTATTTATGTTGCCTCGTGTTCTAAGTTAATATTTCAACATTGTCGAGCCTCATTTTGGTCATTGTTGCAGGTAATTTTCGCTCCACTCCTTAGAGTCGTAGCGTGATGTTTAAAAGTTTAAAACCCTATAACTTTACTAAATTTTACAAATTCGACTGGTAACTAGTTCAACCAATTCAAACGATATCAGTATTTCATAGTTGTGATAATGGAAGAATAAATGACTAATTTAATATAATGCTATATGTTCAGTATATTGTAGTATTATACCTTTTATCTGTTTAATGAATAGTACAGATCCGACAACATAGTACAGCCCACTTCTGTCTCTAACGGGTGCATCAACAGTAACAGCTTTCTTCACGCGTTTCATAGCACGGTACTCTAAATTGCTAACGGTTGAATCAAACTGTTCCATATTATATAACCTTTTACACCTAATTGGAAGAGCTTGGTTGTCAAAAGGTTTGTTGAGTGCAGTACAAAACAGATTGCATTGGTTTATTCTGTGAAAACAAGAAACATATGTATAGGTAATCCATGTAGAATCTAATTTTAAGACCAACTCCATCAGAGTACCTAGTAAACGCTTAATAACTAATGCCATGGGTGCAATGGGTTTAATCGCCACCTAGTCTAAAAAAATTGATTCATAATCGCAAGTCTATATATCAGCTGTTGCCCGCGGCTTCACTCGCGTAAAAAGTATCCCCCCCCTCGGGAACAGTAGGTACTTTTTTTCTGGATAAAAGGTACTTTTTGTCCTTCTCTGTATCCCTGGCAATGGGTATGCAAAATTTCATGATGATCGGAAATACGTACAAACAAACATACATTGATTTTTATACTTGAGAAAATATTAAATAAATTGCTTAATTTAAAAAAAAATCATGGGCACAAAATTTTTTGTTGTGTAAAAATTACAAAACGGTTGTAGTCCAGTCGGGATAGGCATAAAAATAGCCTTAAATGGAAAAAATAGGGGACGCGATTTTTTTTTTTAATCTTCGGGGGGGTGGTTGTAAGTCTACATTTCGATTTTCGGGGCAAGCCTTTGGATTCACCGCCATCTTGATTTGAAGTTAATTTTTTTCGTATTTCTGAAATAACTCGTTAATTTGCAACTTTAGAGCAAAAATGGTAGTATCCAAAGTTGTTGGAAATTTCATTTCTCACAAGTTTGGTCATTTTCATTTTTACGCTAGGATCAATATTTGCAGAGTTATACTATCAAGTTTATCAAAAAAATCGTATTGATCGTGGAGTAAAAAAAGTGCGAGAACCAAAGTTGAAGGAAATAAAAGTCCACCCATTACGATTTTTTGTGTTATACTATCAAGTTTATCAAAAAAATTGAACTTTCTATTTAAATGTCTATCCCGACTGGACTATTGGTAACGTTTCTTACAAAAAATACTGCTATTAAGTCCCATTCTTGTGTAAATCTCTAATATATTGGTATATAGAAGATGCGAAAGTTTAAAATTAATTAATCTTGGTCTTATAATTATTTTAATTGGGACATACATACATTCAAAATTAACATACCTGTCACTTAATGAATAATCCGATATATCAATGCCTCCTAACATTAAAGCATCTATAATGTGTAAAGCCTTGCTGTAACGCTGATTATTCCCTTGTCCAACGTATTCTTTCACAACCTGGAGTAGAAAAAAAACAACATTTATTTTGGCAATGTTAAGAATTAATAATAGCCTAAGCATGTGCTAACTTTTCTTTTCTTTTGAATAGCTCTCTTCAGTGGGAATCATCCCTTGTATTCCGAAAATTATAGACTACGAAACATGTTCGTACTCTTTGCGCAACCAGAACATTTGTTTGGAAGCTGATATATACCAGAATTGTATTAGTTATACGAATTATACGTAGTTATAGAGTTATACGAATAATGAGTACATTACGTATTACTCTTTGCTGCAAAACCACTGTTTTCTTTTTTCAGCAAACAGGACTAGGAGCATTTAGTATACTGATTCTTAAGCTGCAAGTACATCGGCGGGCGCAGTCGGATGATCCATTGAAAGGATATGTTGTAGTGCTATTATGTGTTTTTTCTGGGGAAGGCTCAGTCGCGTTCCCCATCCGAGACTTGCAGTATCCCTTACCTTAAATTCCTCTCCCTATCCATATTTCCTTATACAAAATTTACCATCTTCTTTCCCGTCTTAAAAAGAACTACATTCCCAAGGAGGGTTGGCGTCAGGTAGGCGGCTGGCCATAAAAGAAACCAGCCAAAACCCTATTAAAAATTGGGAAAAGTGCACTTTTCCCAATTTTTAATAGGGTTTTGGCTGAGGTGCAGCAAGATGATGATTTTCGCTGGGGAAAAAATTCAAACCTTAAATAATACTGTAATAAATATCAAAGTCGGTAGATACCTCCCCGTAGATCAATGTTTTAGCAGGTAATGTAACATGCAAATCTACAACCGTTCTCCATTGGTTTGGTTCCAATTGAAATACTTTTTTGCCTCCGCAGCCTGTAAACAAACATTTCATACCATATCATATACATATGTAACTGAAAACAATCACAAGCAGCCACAATAATATTTAATACCTATGAATAGTCTCAAATCCGGACTGTTTTTACCACTACTTAGGAACATAAGATGCCAATCATAAATATTATCAAAAAGGTTTTTTAAACTCGAACTTCTTTCCAAATACTCAGGTGGTTTATTTAATACATTAGATTTGAAAGAATGCAACTTGTGTGTATCAGAAGGTGGTTTTTTCATTCTGCCTATGATAGCTGACAATGTTTCATCGGGGCTCAGTCTTTCAGGTTGCGTCCGTACAGCATCGGGTAACTGAAATAAAACAATATAATTTAATAACACAACACAAAAACAATTTAATAATAAACAATATAATAAAAGCGGCGGTAGCGTAATGGCTAAGGCGTCGGACTTGCGATCAAGTGGTCGCGGGTTCGAACCCCACACAGTGCACTACCGTCGTGAACCCACTCCTAACACAAGTGTTAAGCTTAGCTAGAGGGGTTAACAAGATTACTAGTAATGTGTGACCCACGTTACTAGCAATCTTTAAAAAAAAAAAAAAAAAAATTCAAAATAATTCCTTAAAAATGCAAAATAACACAGTTTTTGATTACTACTGACTTTCCATAATGCTAAACATTGTTCTTTCATTTCAGCTTGATGCAGCTCTTTTAAATTTTTGTCTTTGCTGTACCTTGCAATCTTCAATAAATTTTGAATTTGCTTTTCACCAAGTCTAAAACAAAAATAAACCTATCAGAACTAAAAGTACATACAATAATATTAATTAAAAATATATAATATAGTACTGACTACATACAAACAATTACTCCTGTAAATGTATTCGAAAAAGTTACTATCTTCTTTGATTACATCCAAGGGTACAAGTTCTGTGACGTCACCCCCTCGTTCGGCGCCCTTCCACAACATGCAATTGACTGAAGCCAGATGTTGCTCAGCCGGCTCAGTATTAAATCTTTTCCACAAGCAAATGAGATATCTCTCCGAATTAGCTGGTCTCGATGTCACCGGTTTATGGATACAAACTAAAAAAGTGCATGAGTACTTATTATGGAATCTCAAACTTAAAACACGATGTAGTGATAATGACTCTTCTTACCTTCAGGTGATAATTAATAATGTATGTATTAAGGGTGGGGCAGACAGCGGGCGGTGCGAGACGACGACGCGGCTTGAGCGGTTTAAATATACAAACGTCGAGCGCGACGCGGCTATATTACATCTTTTGTATTAATTAGTACATTACAAACCTGCTACGCCACGTCGACGTTCCGCCTCGTTTGCCCCAACGATTATTAATCTATGTTTATATTAGTCAAAACTTTTAATAGGTCAAAAGTACTTTTAATTGTAGAAAATAGGCAAAAGCAATTTTGACTGAACAGGTTGGTCAAAAGTAGTTTTGTCTGACAATCTTAGGTTAATAGTGATTTTGACAGCCAACACCTAACAAAATTTTACTTTGTTTAGACTGGAATTTCAGTCAAAAGTACTATTGTCAAGATCCTGCGGTAAACCTACTTTTGACGGCTTTTGTTGGTTAAAGGTACTTTTGAAAGGTTAAGAGTTTTGAGTTTGACTGAATATATACATATAATACGTGCAAAGAAATCCTTGCGCCCCTATTTAAGAATACTATATAATATACATTAGATATTATCACATAAAATAAAACATTATTAGTAAAGTTCATGTCAAAGAAAATCAGTGAACGTCTTTTGAAAAATGCTCGCAGCTAAATCAGTAGCATATAACAAAATTGTGAATATATAATAAAGATGAAACGGATATCGGGTATCCAGCCTATCCGGCTATGCGGCGAATATCGGATATCCGGTCAACCTTGAAGCTGGCCGCCAAATATCCGTCCTTAAATTGTCGATCGTCACACGATGCTGCCTTAAATAATAGATAAAAATGAAAATGAGCACATAAGGGCCTCGTTGAGAGCTGAATAAAAAAATCGTTGCATCTTAAGTGAGTTTAACTACATGACACGAGATTAAGACAAATTACGGGGGATTTTTGAACGATTTTGACGATTCTCTTGGAATTTTTCAAAATGTCTTGCAAAGAGTCTTCTGAACAGCTATCCGTTTCATTTCTAGTATATATGCAATGATAGTAACGAAAATTATGTCTGACAAACAAAAACGCGTGAGGTGTCTGTGGGACACCCGGTTGGAACGAAGTTCCTTTCGCTATAGATAAATATACAGGGTGTAAGAAACACCAAATATTGAAATAGTGTATTCAGACCATCATTTTGAGTCGAAAATCATTGGAATTTTCTGCGGAATAGTTTTAATATTTTTTTGGTTAAAAATTATATCACAATGAGTAAACAGAACATTTTACCGAAAAGAAATTAATAAACACCCCATACGGCCAAAAACTGCAATGTTCAATCAATCAATTAAACAACATTTATGCAATCAGCTGCTTTGACGGCGCCGAACGCTTAAGGTCATTCACCGTACCGTGCAAAAAGAATACCGCGTTCATTGCGTGGCGCCAAATGAAACTAAGGACTATAAATCCTTAATCTCGCATTTTTATGGTGAACTGACTTTTATATTGTGATAAGTATAAACAGAAAGAGGTTTTTGTATGTTTTTCGCGTAGCTAAAACTTACACACTGTATATTTAATGGATTGAATAAATTGTATCAAAATATAGTTAATATTGTAAAAACTCTAAATTTGCCCGAATTAATAGATGGATTATTAGTATAAAACAACAACAAAGTACAGTAGTATGAATCCTCAAATAGACTCGCGGTCATCATTTTTCGTTGCGCTAACACTTTTTCCCCCTGAGCGTCTAAAAAAGTGAGATAAGGAACTTTATTAAAAAAAAAAAAATTTAAAAAGAAAAATTAATTACGGTTAATTTTCGACTACTAGTAAATTACTACATATTATCCAGTTTTACCTTTATCAAAACATCTATACATTATGTATATGAGGCCGACACTAAACATAGTAAATACATCAAACAGCTTCACAACGAAATGTCCACCAGTTCTCACGAGCATTAGAGCTGCCAGACATTGGCAGAGATAAAGCTGTTTTGAAAGGATTTCTTGGATGTTTTCTTGACCTTCCACTGAGAAACCCTAAAAGACGAAAAGACAATAAAAATGTATTTATGTTACGATTCAAACTGTTTATCAAATGCAATTTTTTTAAACAATTTTCTCTCTAAATAAAATAGTTCCACTTGTGATGAGCTCACAAACTCGATACTCGTACAAGCTTGGATAATTCAGGATAGACAATTAGCATAGCTTTTGAATCTGATGTTAATTAATTAGATGTTAATACTTGAATGTCATTTTGGTGAATACAAGTGCTGGACGTCATATTTTATTATTTCAAATGATTTAATCACAACAATAAATAACATGAATAAGTTGTACTATGCAGTACTTTGGCTAAATAATCGCTTATGCCAATAATACTTACACCATCAGCCATAAGAAAATGCACACCAAGATCATTAGTTTGTTTCAGTACATGTTCTTTTAAAGACGTTAAATTGGCAGGATCAAATATATTTCCATCCTCATTTATCCCATAGTAAGGATTAAAGGTCTCAGGTGATCCAGCATGAAAATCGCATAGTTTGAAATCGTTGGAGCTTTTCAATGTAAATCCAAAACCTAGAACGAAAACAAAAAGCTAATCATAATTCACATTTCGTTTTTCGTGGACCTACTGTTCATGTGTTTCTCCTTATCAAGTAGGTACCTTATGTCATATTCCTTTATACAAAAAAAAAACAACAATAAGGTTAGTCGGAACTCAGTATGGTATATGATTTTTTTTTACGATTTGGAGAGTATAAAAAATATATACCTACTTTTAAAATTGTCATGAATTTAAAGAAATAAGCGTTTTTTGCTTGAATGCCTGTTGGTATGTTCCTTGAAGATTGTGTTAATTGAGATCCTGGCAAAAAAACTAACTACCGTGTGGTGCACTTTAGCCTGTTGTTTTTAACTGCTTACGGTTTATGTTCTACCGAGGCTAGTGTAGCCTAAATTTTGCTCTGCTCTAATACTCTTCGTATCCCTCTGATTAGCAGAAAATATGTTTAGCCAAAAGGTAAAGGACGTCTTTTGATTTCTTTCAAAGTCAGATAGATACCATTGAACACCTCTTTTCACAAAACCAGAAGGCCAACACGTCGTCCATACCCTCTACTAGTATAAAACGGATATACAAACATAATGGTCCGATAAATGCGCCACTACAGCTTCGAATGTCCATTATCCGTAAGCAGTAAAGACCATTCATTACGAATAAGCATGTGGCCGCGTCTAAGACTACGGCAAAGGCCAAGAGATGCGCGATGGCAGAGTGGGGCGGTGTGACGTGAGCAGTAAAGTGGCGAGATCCAACCTCTTCTCGACGGATTTTGTTAATAAACAAACACCCAAGTTGTAAATATTCATGACAATAACACATTTTATTTAAAGCACTTCGTCATAAAACATTATCAATATTAGGTTCTACAAGAAATAGAACTACAAGTTTACGTAATTAAAAATACACAATTCTTACCTTTAGCGCGCCATCCCTTGCGATATAAAACATATTCTGAAAAACCGCCAGGGCCAGCACATACATCAGCGAAATAAAGAATTTCTTTTGAATCTACAGCTTCTTCGCCAGTTTGTTTCTTTGGACTAGTGAAATTAAAATCAAAAACTGCATCAATGTTCGCCATTTTAACGGCAGCTCTATTCAGAAATATCACAGCACCAATAGTTTCATAAGGATTACTACGGAAACGAGCATTTCTCAGGTCTTCATCATCTAAACTATCAAATATTGTCTGCAAAAATACAAGATACATAGTTACCAGTTTAATTTAAAACAATAAATTATTATAAAACACTGTTTTAATTATTGACAAGATATAATTAAAAGTAGGTATTCTATATTATGTAGTAGGTAGAGGTATGCTAAGTCATCACTCCCCTTGTAAATGATGATGATCTTTATAACAATATGAGAAATAGAATTACGTAAGGTAAACAAATATACCAGGTATCATAAAAATTGTTTTCTAACCTTGGCATCCAACACTCCTTTCAATATAGCTGGATCCACGAATTCTGTTTCATCATCAATTGTCAATTTCTTTGGTCCTCTTTTTAACCATTTTTCCAAAATATCTCTAGTTAGAGGTTCATCAGGGGCAGGGTTGAGCCATAGCTTAAAAGAAGTTTTAGTTTTACATAGTAGTACTAGCTCACCCTGCGGTTTCACGCGCATAAGTTCCGTTCGCAAAAGTAGCCTATGTGCTAATCCAGGTCTGCAGCTATCTACATACTAAGTTTCATCGCAATCTGTTCAGTAGTTTTTGCGTGAAAGAGTAACATACATCCTCACAAACTTTCACGTTTATAATATTAGTAGGCTGTTTCTAAAATATTTATATTCTTGTACCATATTAGTCGGATAGAATAAGCCAAAAATCGTTAAAAAATGGGTGAAATTGACATAGCCGGTTTTTTATTTTTATTTGTTAGATAAAAACGTCATGATTAACATATTTCATTTCAAGGCATACCAGTGGCGTGATCACTTTTGGCTAATTCTATCCGACTAATATGCAACAAGAATATAAATATTTTTGAGAATTTTTTTGACGGTGACGCCACGGGTTGAAATTAAATAGTTAATCGTGACGTTTTTATCTTACAAATAAAAATAAAAAACCGGCTATCTCAGTAAAAGTTGCGAATATGCTAATTCTTTTTGATATCTATTATAAATGTGAAAATTTTGGATGAATGGATGGATGGATGTTTGTTACTCTTTCACGCAAAAACCACTGAACCGATTGCAATGAAACTTGATATGTAGATAGCTGGAGACCTGGATTAACGCCTAGGCTACTTTTTATCCCGATATTCCCACGGGATCGGGACTTACGCGGGTGAAACCGCGTGGCGCTGCTAGTATATAATAAAACAGAAAGAAGCAGTGATCATAATAAAGATGATTTCATGATGACGCTCTCAGACTTCCCGGCAATATCAAATGAAAATCATTTATTTTAATTAAACCATGTAGGTATTTTTGAATTGTCAGGATCCTCTCTTGACAGTCAGTCAATATAAGTCGGTCGTCATGCTAGTTGTCTGTTAAAATACGAAGATCCTGTGGAGAAGAACAGGCAAGAAACTCCAATAGCCAGTTCGAGTTGCAGGTATGGGACCCTGACCTTCTCGATCTATTACTAGCACTCCCCAATCCATCCATATAAGCAATATTCATTGAATTCCTTTCATTTTTAATATACTCCTGTGGCGTACGCATACCGCGTACTTCGAACATGCCTTAAAAATACATCAAAGCATCATACGTCCGCTCGCGACGCAAAACAACATCAGAACGTACCACGATTCGCGGCGAACTTTATTTTATACTGTACTTATTATATAGTTACGCACACAGCCAGCGGTAACTCTCGTAAGCAACCACGCAATCTGATTGGTTGCCTACTGAAGGACATTGTAAATATAGTTTAAGTTGTCTTATTGGTCAATCCGAGTATTATATGGAATATGATGTTTACAACTTATATGACCAGCATAGTGTTAGGAACCCTTTCCTTCCTAGTATTACCCACTTAACTACGGTTCGATGGCTTATACAGCTTGGCCGATAAGTAGGTAACCTATTCTGAACCCTGATCAGCCAGCTGGCACATACATAGGGCAAGTACATACACAGTCACCCCCGTCGATGGCCCTCTTGGCCAGAGAAGACGGGGAGATGGCAGATGAGGGTATTCCACCCGTCACGGAGGCGGAAATAGGGGCGGCTGTTCTACGGATTCGTTCCAAGAACACCGCCCTGGCCCAGACGGGATCCCGGCCCGAGTTTTGGCCCTGGCCCTTCACCACATGTCGGACCACCTTAGGGGGGTGTTCGACGCCAGCTTAGCGTCCAGACACTTTCCTGACTGCTGGAAGAGCGGGAAGCTGGTCCTTTTAACGAAGCCGGGACGGCCTACCGACTCGGTTGCGGCCTACAGGCCCATCGTATTGCTGGACGAGGCGGGTAAATTGTTTGAGAGGGTCCTCTCTGCCCGCATCGTCCGGCATCTTTCCGAGTTTGGCCCCGATTTGTCGGACGCCCAATTCGGTTTCCGAGCGGGGCGTTCGACGATCGGTGCTGTGTTGCGCCTGAGGGCCGTGACCGAAGAGGTAGTAAGCCGTGGCGGCGTGCTGTTGGCGGTGTCGCCAACGCGTTCAATAGTCTGCCATTCAGCTGCATCAGGGAAGCACTCCACTATCACGGGGTGCCAGAGTTTCTGTGGCGGCTAGTGGCAGACTATCTAGAGGAGCGTTCCGTCATGTACGAGGACTGAGATAAAAATTTGAGACGTCGGCCCATAGCGTGCGGTGTTCCACAGGGGTCTATTCTTGGACCACTCCTGTGGAACATGAGGTACGCCTGGGCCCTTCGCGGTGGTAACTTCCCCCCTGGGCTGGGCGTAATATGTTACGCCGACGACACTTTGGTGACCGCCCAGGGGGTGAACTTTCAGGAGGCGGCGCGCTTGGCCACCAGGGGAGGCGCTGGGCTTGCGGGTGGCCCTGGACAAGACGGAGGCCCTTTTATTCCATGGGCCTCGCCGTGGTCCACCTCCTGGCGCCTCAATCGTGGTCAACTCGGTCCTCATACCGGATCGGGCCCACTTTAAATATCTGGGCCTGATCCTTGACGGGAGGTGGCGCTTCGACGAGCACTTCCGACAGCTTGCTCCAAAGCTGGTCGGCGCTGCGTCTGCCCTGGGACAACTTTTGCCCATCTTGCGTGGACCCAGCGTCGAGTTCCGGGCGGGAAGCGGCGGTTTGCCCCCGCCCGAAGAGGCAAGTGAATGGCGTGAAGCCGCTCGCCGAGCCACGATGGCTCATTGGTCGTCCGGCTAGAGGCTCCACGTGCTGGCTTTGCCGCCGTGGAGGCGCTCCAGCCGGTCATTGTCGAGTGGGCAGAGCGACATCACGGGACCCTTCCCTTCGGACTAACACAGGTTCTTTCCGGGCACGGCTGCTTCGGGAAGTACCTGCACTCGGTCGCTTGGAGGGAACTGAGTCCCGCCGTGAGGACTCGGCTCAGCATACGCTTGCGGTTTGCCCTAGTTGGGCGGCGCAACGTCACTGCAGTCATCGGAGAGGATCTGTCGCTACCGGCCGTCATACGCTCCATGACCGGTAGCGACAGGAATTTTACCGCGGTCGCAACCCTTTGTGAGGAAGTCATCTCGCAGAAGGAGGCGGCGGAACGGGTCCGGGAGGATGATCTCCATTCGGATCTAATTCGCCGCCGGTGAACCGGGCGGCGGAGGCGCGCTTACCAGCGCCTCATACCGCCCTGAGTGTGGCCGCGGGTGGACGGGACGGGTTTTCCCCTCCACCCCCTGTAGTGGCCGCCCGCGAGGAGGTGGCGTCCACGTGTGCCTGGACGTTGCCTAAATGAGAGTTTTTACCCGAAGGTGGTGCCCGCGCTTTTGCGGGTATGCGCTAGGAGGGGTCCGGATGTCTTAATAAAGCTGTTCCCGGATCCCTCCTATTTCAGGCGCACCGCACCGCACAGACCGTGTGGTTTTAGTCGATTAGATTCCGACACACCGCCCCAAAGTACATACACAGTAACTCTTTGGGTCGGACTTCGAAAAGGAGAAGGTTCTCAATTCATTGGTTGTATGTTTTTTTGTATCTTTGTTACGCGCTTATTCCACCAATTATGAATTGATTTAGATGATTTATTTTTTATTTATTAGGTTATATTTCAGAGGTGGTCCCATATAAATTGTATCGTAATTAATTTTGAGCTTTTTGAAAAATCAAATCAACAAAATCAAAAATATATACACAAAGGACGTTTTGGTTTGTGGTTCCCTTCAGCAAGTTTTAATGAGTAATTTCAATCTCTATTTTAACTGTCATCACAGAAAAAGAACAAAGAAGACTGTGTCTATTTATAAGGAGCCCTCATGATAATTATACCTTAGTTAGATTACACTTTATTTGCACACCAGGGTTTTACAGAGAATATGTAACTCGTTACATATTCTCTGTAAAACCCTGTTGTACCAAGTGTAACCAAAAAGTACAATACATCTCTCGAGATGTATTGTATCGTATCAATAGTGTACAAAGGGCTGCCTAATCGCTCAAAGTAATCTCTTCCAGGCCACCTTAGAGTGGACAGGAGTTATTTTACTAAACAAGTGGTAATCGGTGGTGTTACATTAAAAGGTTGTCAATGCTTATCATCTATTACATACTTAAAATACTCCACAATTATACCTACTTATTATACATTAATTAATTCCTAATCTTCAAGAAAACTATTTAATTGTTGGAAAGATTACGCAACCGTGTAATTTCTGCTAAAGCTTTCTCATCATGGGGTCGATCTAAAAGCTTATTTGCATCCAAATCAGATAAGGCAATGCCTTCTAGGGTTTTGACGACACTGAGGGCTACATTAATCTGTATCTTTGCAGAATTATTTTTTCCTAAGTCGATTACTGCTTTATGAAGGGTTGTATCCTGAAGTTTGTGAACGGTTACGGCCCAGTTTAAGATGAGCGGTAACATTCTGCGTTCGAAATATCGATATCTTCTTTGCGCTTGGAATATTGTGCAATGAGGTGAGATTGCTACACGACCGTCACTATCTTTTATTCTAAGGGCAACAGTCATCAAACTTTATAAGCACAGATTCAGGCAAATCGCCTTCCTCCAATTGATATCTTCGGAAACCAAACCATTGAATTTTCTTAACAATGCCCATGGCACCATTAACGAGCCCATCGGATACAAAAATATTACGCCTTAACATGAGTCGCGATACCCAATTTTATAGTTGGTGACAAACCATCCCAGTTTTTGGAATAAACATTGTCTGGTTATTGCATTTTTCCGTGCTTTTCAAACGACTCTGTCTTATTTGAGCAGCGTAATTAGTAGGCCCATAGTACGTAGTACCCATATCATATATGTAAAAACATAAAAAGTACACTTACTTCCCACTAAAGATTAAAAACAAAATAAATTATTAGAGAAAACAAAAACTTACTTCAAGACTACAGAGTTCAAGTTTGTTTGTACATGTAGGTATAGTCTTAAAGTCAGCTTTTGTTTATTTTTTAATTAACCTTATCCTATCTTTAATTCCTAAAGTGCCCTGTTGTTGGCAATGGACTTGTCCCCTTTTATGTGAACGGAACCAAAATATAGTTGGCTAAATGTGGGTGTTTATTACGCCTCTGCCTCTCTACATGTATGTATGTAGATAATAATAACTATAATTCATATTATGTTGTGTAGTTTTTAAAGTCTGAAAATATATACTTACTACTTCTTCTTTTGCTTCAGGTTTTGCTTCTTCAGTAGCTGCTTTTAAATCTTGTGGTAATTCTCCTACAATTGATGGCTTAGCACCTAAACCCCTCCTGCCTTTTTGGGTAGATGCTTCAATCGGCTGTGTTCGACCATGTTCAAATTTACCCAATCCTTTGCCTGGTTTAAATCCCATACTTTTCATCATACGCTTTGCACTTTCTGAATAACCAGTATACTCTGCTTGGTCAGGATTATTATTATGAAATGCATCACCATGATCTTGAAAACGAGGTCGCACTGATCCTTCTCCATCTTCTGCCTCCTCAAATACAGGTCTATAATCATCATATTGATCATTTGGTGATGAACAGTTTTCACTTACACTACTTCTACTTAGCCTAATGTTATCTTCTGGGCTTTGATCTCCAAAGCTTGGTCGTGACCTGCATGGTTGTTGAAATTCATTTCCAAAGTTATCGGCAGATGGTGTATCTGGTGTTTCTTTATCTGATTCTTGTAGAGCTGGAAAAGAAAATCATTTGCATATGCATGCAATATATTGGTCAAATACTAAAAATTATAAAAATTACAGTGACATATAACTTAACTCCACTATTTGGTAGTTGGCATATATTTTAAGTAACTTCAACTATTGCCAGTGCTAAGTGTCCATTTAGGGATCCAAAAATTTACAGCAGTGAACCTACCAGAGCCATGAGAGGTGGTTGATGAAGCACCATAAGTATCAGTTCTAACACGTTTAGCTGGTCTTGTGCTCTCATCGCTGCTGCTGTCCTCATCGGATGGATCTATGAAACAGTCATTATGCTAACACTAAGGTTCAATTTTGTCATACTTTTATTTTAGTGGTCAGAGATATTCAATAAAGCTCATTTGTATACATAAAGCTTAAACAATGTTTACTTCATTTTTGGATAAAATTAGGCTTGTAAAATATAAATATAACTTAATTTATGCAGTACCAGGAAAGCATAGTTATCCTCAAATAGTTTTTACCCATAAAAGTAAATAAAATTACTATGGGAGATTAACAATAATACATTTTTTAAGGCTATCAATCTGTGATAGAATTAAGAGTATTATTGACAATGAAGATTAATATAATAAAAATTGTTGGACTTAACAAAATGTAATATAATTGTATGTACATTTACATACAAACAATTATATTACATTTTATTTTAGAAATGTAATTATTACAAGAGTTTTCAAGGAAATTAATATAGATCTTATATAATTTAACAATTCAACAATAAAAAGCAAGATGTCAGATAATAGCTACTGATAAAACTTTAATACTAGTGCAACAGTCGAGTTTTGAGGTTAAAAGACTACAACACTTGCAGCCGGTATACGTTCGATAAACTTAACACATAAACTACAGCAAGTATTTAATAACAACAGCAAAAACTTCTACACATTATACGTTACCAACCTGAAAGATTCATGCTATGTTACTCTCGAAACAATACAACCGATTATCTGAAAATAATGCACTTTTAGTAACTAAAGCCGGTTTGGATTTATCTGGTACGTTTCACTGTTCAGGTAGAAAATGTTCCTCAGACGGCTCAGACTAACAAATACTTAATAATGTAAATATGATTCATTACAATTTATTTCATAAGTGATTAGCTAACTACAGTGCACTACAGTGTCACAATTGACGGGGAATAACCATTTAAATATTATAACGTAGGTATAATACTTACGCACAGATAAGATAATAGTTACTTCGCAGGTACTTCGCAGCTTCGTAAACAAAGTACCATCACATTTCACAATATTAAAAGTTTAAACCATTAGTTTTTTCTTTTTATATTCTTTTTGACCTGGTTACTAGGATCTTAAGACCAGAAACCTTACAGAGATTTGTAATAAAGTACTTTACTCACCATCGTGTCTGACGTACGTCCCGACAAGGTCACGCACCACACGAGTACCCCCACTACATGCTTATGTATAAAATATACAGTATATTGCCAATTTGTGGGGAATTTCCCAAAATGCGGGGAATTTCAAACCGATTGACAACACCATTGTAACATTGCTTTCTGCAAAATAATAAATGATTTGATTTGATTGAGGAATTTATGGGGAGTCGAGAATTTTTTGCTTCATTAATTACATTACAACTCCAGGTTTTTTCTCCCCCAAATTGGATAATGTGACCATTATTTTTGGGGTAATTTAGGAAAATGGCATTGGCAACAGCACCGTGGCCTTGGCGGGACGTAGGTCAAGGCACGAAGGTGAGTAAAAGGCAGTACGCACCATCGTGTCTGACGTACGTCCCGCGAAGGACACGCACGATGCACGATGCAAAACGATCGTGAATAGTCTTGACGTACGTCAGAATTGTATATATATACATTATATACTGCTTGCTGGACTTGCACGACGCGTTTTGCATCCAGCGAGTCGCTTATGTACATACCATAGACTTTACGTTCTAGTATATAAGGTTTATGGTACATACATATACAGTATATTGCCAATTTGTGGGGAATGCCCAAAAATGCAGGGAATTTCAAACCGATTGGGGAATTTATGGGGAGACCATCAATGCGAGGAAAATGCGGGGAATCAGGAATTTTTAGCCTTATTAATTACATTACGACTTCAGGTTTTATCTCCCCAAACTGTGGAATTTGAGTATTATTTTGGGGTAATTTAAGAATATTGCAATGGCAACGGTGGCTACAGCACCGTGGCCTTGAGCGGACGTACGTCGGCGCACGACGCGTGTGTATGCTACGTTGGGCACCGCGTCCTTGGCGGGACGTACGTCAGGCACGAAGGTGCGTAGGGCCCTTAAGGTACTTAACGCGGACGTACGTCAAAGCGTCGTGCATGCTTGATTATGAATATTGCCAATTAGTGGGGAATGCCCCAAAATGCGGGGAATTTCAAACCGATTGAGGAATTTAATAGGGAGACCATCAATGCGAGGAAAATGCGGGGAATTGGAAATATTTAGCCTTATTAATTACATTACATCTCCAGGTTTGTTTCTCCCCAAACTGGGGAATTTAATCATTATTTTTCGGGGAATTTAGGAAAATGGCATTGGCAACAGCACCGTGGCCTTGAGCGGACGTACGTCGGCACGATGGTGTGTATGCTATGTCCAGCACCGCGGCCTTGGCGGGACGTACGTCAGGTACGATGGTGAGTGAGGTACTTTAGATAAGTAAAAATAATTATTTATAACTAAGGAGTGCCAACCCTAGAGAGGTTCCTTATTGACACCGTTGTCGTCCATATAGTAACCCCAATTCTCGGGTGAATAAGGATAGCTTTATATTTTCAGTTTTCTCTTATAGAATTTATAATTATTATAGTTTTAAGTTTTAAAACAAAGATGTCAACAAGATTCAATCATTACGGTAATAAAATAGCCATATTTCTTTATAAAAGTGTCTGAAAATTGTTCATGAACTTTGGATCTGTCCCCATTCCCCCCATTTTATATTACACATCCATTTCATTAATTTTATTATGAACTACATAGCAGTTTCCGCGCGGCTTCGCTTGCGTGTACTTATTTGTATATTTTGGGCGGATCCCTAATTCTTTTTCCAAAATAAATGTAGCCAAGTTACTCCTTATAACACCAACTATCTGCCTGTGAAAGTCACGTGGAAATCGGTTCACCCGTTCCGGAGATTAGCCGCCGAAACAGACAGACAAAAATTGAAAAAACTAATTTTTACTCATAGGTATCGTGCAAATTGAGCTTAAAAAAACTCTTGTCTTGACATTACAAACAAACACTTCAATTTTATTTATTTGTATGGAAGACCAACCAATATACGTACTAGTTGGTACCTACTTGTGCAAATAGTCAAAAGTTATTGAAAGTACTTCAAAACATTCAGAATTGTCATTTGACACGTGCGATAAACGACGTCTGCCCGTTTGGCTTGTTTCGCTCAGCACGAGCCCCTCGCAGCCGCCACAGTCCACTGCGCTAATTACACTTGGCTGAATTCAGCCGTCTGAATTCAGTCATGAATGGTTTCTAACCAGGGTTGCCAACCTTAGAATTTTTTCCTCGTACTTTATACAACTAAAAATCTACTTTGGCTTTAAAATCTCGTTACACTTATCCAGCATTTAAAATATAATAAAACCAAAAACGAGACATATTAAATGAGTCTAAATTTTTAGCAGACATTTGTTAAGTTAAATTCTTTTACTATACAAATTAAATGTTGATATTTTTAAGCAAAAAAATGCCGATTTCATAAACAAAAAAAATGTATGTGCATTTTGTTTTTCGTTTTTTTAATGAGTTCTTAATTTTAACATGTCTGCTAAATTCACACTAATCAACTATTGATTGAGGTTTAATGAGAACGTACGGTGGCCGGCACATCAGACTACTACAATCTGCCAAATTTCATTACATTTAACAGGTTTTGAATTGCTGAGTAACAATCTGTGGTGCATGTATCATTTCCACGTAAATAAGAAGTATATGTCTGCGCTAATATTAAAATGAAAAAATCGATTCTTCGATTAGGTAATCGATCTCAGATCGCCATCCTCGTACACGCACCACAGGTTCAACTTCGTCGCGCTAGTCGGTAGGTAACTGATTCAGTAACTGTAGAAGCTTCTAACTTCTGAATTCAGCACGCAAGTGTAATAAGCACTTTAGATTCCCTATATCCCACACCTAGGTACCGATTAGGCTTGGCATCGACTTTCAGACCAGGGCTTACATAACGTTAGATAGGTAGGTACCTACGTATAATATTGTCACATATTGTATTGTAGTCTTTTCAATGAAGTTTGATAGTTTGTTTTCCGTGCTATCTCAAGTGATTATTATTTTTACCTACATACATACGTACTCAGATACGGTACCTATTTAAAACATTACAGTAAGTAATGTTAATGTACAGTTACCGAACTGCAGAGTACGTTAGACTTTATTAACTTTAATATAAGCCAATTGCTTTTAAATAATTCTGAGGATATGCCTCGTTCTCTCCGAAACTATCATTAGATCCAGACTTGGTGACAATGGGACAACCTTAGCATACCCTTTCAAAGTATTTTTAAAATCAGTCCATAGATGATGACAGAAATATTGGTGAACATACACACAACCTTATTTTTTTAAGTCTTAAAAACCTGATGTGCGCTCGAGTGAAACGACGTCTCAATGACATTATAATATATTTTCAAATCTAATCCATAACATTTTCCCGACATCTGACTACTTGTGAAAAAGGTACATATGTAATTAGGTAGGTACCCTTTTTTGGCAAACAACAAGGACAAGCACACCTGATGGTGAAGCAGTTGCGTACAATGTGTCCAGTTCGACCGCGCGGCCATAGCGTTTTTTTTTAAAAAAAACCATGTCAATTTTTTGTAAAAATTTGTCAAAGTTGATTCCCAAAACCATAAATTTGTCAAAGATACGGTTAAAAAGTTATAAGGGTTTGAACATGGCCGCGCCATTGATTTACAGATTTAGTGGCTGCTTAATTCCTAACTACAATAATGCACAACAAAAGTTACAATTTTGTACAAATATTAAAAAACAAGGTATACACTAAATTTGCCATTTACACAATTATATTTTACATATATTATTGTAAGCAACATCATGTCTGGGGAAATAAGTAAGCTTCCATTAACAGTTTATCAGTACCAAATTCTTAGTTTATTAAATCATTTAACATGCATCAAAAACCACAATTACGCGAACTTGTTACAATGGTTATTTAAAACCAATGTTTATCAGCATTAAACATAAGTTTATGTCAATTATAAAGTGTTTCCGTGTCCTTTTAATTCAATCCTACACTTATAGAAGTAGTGTCTATTGCACTAAAAAAAAATTTCATGTTTCACTTTATTTCTTTCACATAGGCATCTAGTTCGGCGTCTAATTGTTCAGCAGTGGGTACAGGGCGCTTGCCTCGACCTGCACCTCTGCCAGCACCACGCCGAGGATTGTCGCGGGATCCACGGGTTCCCCCTTGAATTCTTGCTCCTGCTGTTTGAAAACATAGTTATAGCTACTATTAAAAAAACAAAATTTAAGATACAGTGGGGCCTTGATAATCCGAACGACAGCCCGCTCCCAGAACCCGGGGTCATAATGTTGCTTGACCAAATTTTTTAAGTTGTAAGGGTTTCAGCTTGCCATATTTGTAACAGTAATGCATTCCACAGACTAACAGAAAGAACCATAAATGATATGTCAAAGAAAGTTGGTAAATGCACTGGCACTTTTATTATCAGATTTTTTTCTGATCATAAGAACTTCAAATGAATTTTGTGAAGGAATTCAAATCGTCCTTTTAAATAGGAAGGTGTATGAGGGTTAAACAGAATACTTGCTATGTAGCAAAGAGAGAATGTAATATATTTTCAACTATAAAAATCTTTCTCATTTAAAAAAAATAACCTTTCAAAATATCTACATACTATAATTGAAACCCTTCATTAATTCGAACAGGGTATACATTTTGAGTGTTTGAATTATCGAGGCCCTACTGTAATATATTTAAGTGATGAGAAGGACCTCTATTTGCATTTCGCCTTGCAGGTCCACTGCCACCACCTCCGCCGCCGCCGCCAAGACGCCCTCCTCTGTCATCATTCCTAAATGTGTTGATTTCAGATGTAGCCAATTGGATGTTCATTGCTCTACCATCCAGTGGCACACCATTATATTGTTTCATAGCCTTCAATGCATCAGCTCTCCTTTCAAAAACAACATCAGCAGTACCTACAATAAAAAAATAAGGTTATTTTTTTACATGGTGTTTTTTTTATATGATGTTTTAAAAAAAAATCATTTAGACAAATGAAAAATGGACATCAGTCTGCACATAATTTTTAATAAACGTCACAACATGCACAACATGACTATACCACTTATATAATTTCATTTTAATATATTTGCATGTTAAACTATTCAGTATTTCTTGTTTCTTGAAATTTAATAAAAAAAAATAATGGTCTAAGCAAATTGAGGACTCAAACAATTGGGTTTTTGGTGCAGAAATAAGTCCTCTGTCTAATGATACATCTTATTGTATCAATAGGTATTTAAACTTGCATTTTTCAAAAACCTTTATATGAAATTAAAGATACATTGTGTTACAGTTACTTTACACAGAAGTAATTAAAAATAAAGCTTACCTAAAGATCTTCCTGATCGATCATAATGTACAGCTGCACTTTTCAGAACACCAAATTCTGAAAACAGCTCCTGTATGTCAGAGTCTGAAACTCCGAAGTCCAGATTGGACACTAGAAGTTTGGTAGGCCCTGTTGTTAAAGAAGCACCACCACCACTTCTCTGAATCTTCCTTTCAGCAAAATCATTGAACATGTCATGTTTCCAAGTGCTGTTAACATCGCCCTGAAATAGGTGGTTCTTCAAGGAGCTGGCCTATAGGCTGCTCCATGCCTTTTTGAACATGATTACACCCAAGTACAACAGTGCAGCAATCAAATTATTATTATAAACTCTGCTATACTAATAGCAAATTACAACATAGTATGACAATAGTGAAATAGTATTAAAACAAAAATAACAATATGATTTAAACTTCACAGTAGAAATACAGATTGCTTGGTCTCCAAACCCTAAAATTTAAGTGTTCATAATTTTCACTGACACACACTCGCTACTTTTAAATATCTTGGAATTAGGTAAAGTAGCGGTAGAAACACCACATTTTCTGTTCTCTGCTGTCTGCAGCTAAAGAGCCCAATGCTCCTATGCGAAGACAACACGGTGACATTCCCCATTCAGTCGACTGTATATCCATAACAATCAGCAAATAGTATGGTCCTCGTATTAAAATTTATCTCCGAAGCATATTGTGTTGCACCATGGTTACAAATAACGCCAAAACAGCAAGGCCCGTTTTTTTATCAGACAATATATTCAAGACGCGTCTTAATACAGTCTCAAGAATCAGTTAAATGCATACAATATTGTAATGCTTGCGGCCAAAGCCAAATATAGATGACAATGAGTGTAAAAATACAGTGAAAGAGTAAAAACGGCTGCCGCGTATACTATGGTCAAAGAGGTAACTACATTATGTGGCAATAGTGTGAATTAGTCCCCATCAATAAGATCAAAAGATCGTCAGCAACGTCGAACATACTATTTTGTCTGATGCGTCATTTCACCACGTTCGTCCGCCATTTGCAATTTTTAGAATCATCGAAGTAATTATTTACCCTTGTGTAATTTGTTGACTTAGTTATACCGCCACGATTTCTTCCACGTAATACGCCTCCTGTACGACCATTTCTAAATCCACCTCCGCCACGGGCTGCTCCAGGTCTTCTATTCGTGTTAAATTTTCGCCCAGCACCGCCTCCTCTTGGAGCTTTCTTGTTTGCTTTTATAATATCATCCAAAGCCATTTCAATTTGATCAACCATATTGTAAATTACTTGATTCCGAGATGCAAAATATTATTTCAACAAAAATAGACAACAGTCCTCGACTTGAAGATCTATGTGACGCGCTACGTTAACAAACTCTCCGATACGAAAGAAAGGAAAGGAATGGGAAATCAGTGTTGCCAGATGTGATGTATGCGATACAAGTGATATAGATACTAAAATCCATAAAATCCTGTTTTATTAGCAAAAGAACGTTTTTTATTGTCATCGGTTAATGTATTCATTTGGAAGAGGGCAGGAGCTTGACTAAGGCTTGGACAAAATTATTAGTATAGTTTGAATCAACTAAAACTAAACCGCTTTGGGCGGGGCAAGCGGCGCGGCGCGGTGGGGGTGGTTAAAAAGCTTTCAAATCCACAATGTATTTTTAAATTTTATTACCAAGATATGAGGAAAAAGATGTATGGAAAAACTTAGTGAAATGGATTGATATTGGATCAGGCGAGCCAAATAGATTGTTATTATTTGGACGTACTCACTGAGTCCATGTAGAAAACTCTGTACTTTGTTTCGTTTCAAATTTGGTTTCAAGGTACTAGATGTAAATCGAATTCGTCGGTCATACATCACTCATTGTTAAAGCATATTTTTTTAGATCCAAACATCAAGATTAATTTTGGAGCAAATTGGGGAATTCAGATTTAGGTAATTTTTTATAAACATCAAGCTTTGATTATATATAACAACTTTAGTGTATCCTGACTTCATTAGGTACTTTACTTATTTAAAATTGGTACCCAGTTTCATCTCTTCACAATGTACCTGCAGCGAATGGCGAAGACAATATTCGCACAATATTTGTTTTTTTCAAATGATTAAGTGAACCAATAAAAAAATAACTATGTATATCGGTGGTCAATTCAATACCTGTCTTTAGCTTGGTAAGATGAGGGAAACTTCTTTGTGACATTTGTGTCTAAAACAAACGTAGGTTTAACTTGCCCCAGCATAATCTAGAAGTACTTAGGTATGGCTGACCAGGAATATAAAAAACCTCATCATGTTGCGGAAAAAAAAGGTTTTTTTTTTAAATGACAAGAGTAACTTTATAACGTCACCTTCAGTAACCTAAAAAAACTATTCATAATTGTGAGAGAAAAGAGGTTAGCAATGTATTTAAGTATTTGTTGAAAAAAAAGTCTGAGGGATATATATTTCTCTAAATAACATCACCATGACTGATAGGTACATCATTATAATATGCACAATGAAAATTGGCCATTGGACTTAAACCTAATTGAAATGAGTCAGGGTATAGCAAAAGGAAAATTTGCTTCAAAGAATGTTTTGTCTCTATAATATTCCTTCCAATTTTCAACTATTGGTGTAGAAATTAAGATAATAAAAATGTCAAGAGAAAATTGATTCTAATGATTCATATTAAAAATCTTACTCTATTTGATGGTTTTATTTCCTTGATTTGATTACACGATGCTTTGACCTGAATATAATGCTAATTACCATTTTGACAAATTATATAGGTGCATGAATGTTTGAATTTCCAATGGTTCACCATAGTAATAATTCATAAGGTTATTCTTACTATCTATGTTAATGTTTAACCAAAACGGAGGAGTTTTATTAGTTTAACGTGTGGGATATGTGTAGGATCATAGTTCCAAAACGTTTGCCAATTCATATGGGTATGACAATATTTATAGTCTAGAGTTATAGGTAGGCAGTCATGTCTATACCGCGTGCCATCCGTCCGGGTTTCCCCAGATTTGTCCTTGAAGAAAGCGTCCGGGGAGGGCCGGGCGGGGTTTTCAAAAAGTGTCCGGGTAAAACCCGTGACACTCTGTGCCAGGGGTAACTTATAATTATTAGATTAACAAGCTGCTTAATTTAATAAAAAAAAAAGTAGGCAGTCATGGGACTGCCGACAGAAGTAAAAACATAACTTCACAATGTACCTATTTGCATATACATTCACACAATAACAATATTTCTCTCACTCCCTCCCTCCTCCTCTCTCTCTCACTCCCTCCCTCCCCTTCTCTCTCTCCCTCTCCATGTCTCTCTGACGCTGTACATAAGAAACTCGCCTCCGTCTTAAGAATTTTCGATCTCGCCATAAAAATATTTTTTTAAATATATGACACTCGGACACATTTTCGATCAGAGTCACGAGTCCTAACGCGAGTTTAACATTTTTTACCCATCTCAAAAAGTGCCCAACGCCGCTAAAGAAGTTTTCACTTCAAAAAAACGCGTTTTTTTAAGGTGTCCGTGAAAGCATCTCGATTTTACATGTGTCCGGGATTTTTGAAGAGCTTGTCCGGTGTCGGCTATTTAAGTGATGGCAGGCCTAGTTGTAGGAAACGTCAGCAACTACTAGTATTTCCGAAACAAATTGACGTGTAAAAGAATCTGGAAAGATCTATTTACAAAATAAATTCATTTTAAATATTATTTCATCCAAGTCATAAGATATCTTAACTTTCTTTTCATATCATCATATTGGTTTTAGTATGTTTGACAATGTAACGATTTAAATTTTTTAGAACCAGGTAAATGATCTACATCATTGAATTTTTCTTAATTAATATTATGTAATGTATATGTATAGTATAGTATGTAATCTTATCGCGAAAAATAAAACTCAAACACATTCTTTCTTTCAGTTTATTTCCAATTATTTTTTATATACTGCAATATTTGATGCAGGCCTTCTTTTCCACCATTACCATCAATATATTCTACTTCTAATAAAATATTCTCATCTTTTCTTAACAATTTGAAAAACGCATGGACTAATGGACAGCTCTCAGAACAGTCTGTAGATCCGTCTTCTTCGTTATTATTTGCACGTGTACTTTTTTCTGGACTATCGATACAATTTCCTTCAACTCTTGAAGTTACTGGACCACCATTCTCTAATAATTGTTCTACTGTGTGGTTTAATTTAGATATTTTGGCTTGTTGTTCTGATCGTTTCTGAAGCCTTCTTTTTCGTCGTTGATTGGACCAAGTATCTTTATTTGCTATAACTTCAAGAACTACATTACCACCTCTTTTATCAAGTAGGGTATGGCTAATACTGAGGCTATTTAACATCACTTTTACTTTATCTAAGGCAATTTTTATATTATACGTGCAGTTTGGCAGCTCTGGTAAAAGATAAACTGTTGGCGTATGCTTTTTTCTTGGTTTGTTTCTTGGAGGAACTGGAATAAATGCACATGGATGAATATACATTTTGTTTTTTTTTTAACTCAAAATGATAATGAAAGATGATACCTAAATTGTATATATTGTAATCCTTATAGGTCCAAGCCAACCCCCATCTCGTAACACGTCCTTGACAAAACTCAGTGTGTGTATGCCTAATATTTTCTGTCTTTAATTCTTGTACTAGTACATTAAAATTGTATTTATGACCAACCATTGTTGTAAATATTCTGAAAAATGAACTGCGCATTAATATATTGTATGAATATACGTTACTAATTGAAATTCTTTTCGAGAAGCAAATCTATACTAATATTAAGCTGAAGAGTTTGTTTGTTTGGTTAGTTGAACGCGCTAATCTCAGGCACTACTGGCTCGAATTGAAACGTTTAGAGATAGCCCATGGCCCATGGTTATATAACACGCCACTACCAATTGATGCGAAACATAAATGAAAAATGTTACAAAAACGGGGAAAATTTACAAACGCAGACGAAGTTGCGCGGGTCATTAAGTATGTATAATAGAAGGAATACTGGTAGAGAATACAGATTCGGGTTACTATAAAGACACCTATATTTTGACAACAATGCATCATTGCACTTGTATGGAAACTTCCTGTTCAAGCTCGGACCGCGACTCGAAGTGGTTATTTTGGGAAGTAGACGTTTTAGTCGTATTGACATTCTGAGATATGGGATCTGTTTCATAAAGCTGACCATCCGACATATAATATCACATTTTTTTGCGAAAAACATCACTACTGCTTTATGAAACAGTAAATTGTCACGCCCGAGATCGGAATAGTTTTCGAATTGTCGGACAATCCTGAATCCTGACACATGCCCTTGCTCTGTTGACAATCATTTGAAGGTGAGAACACTAAGTCTATTGTTTTTAATTGCTCGGCTACTTTCTACTACGTCTTTATTTTCTGCGTCATTTGTTCACTGAACTTGCCAAAAAGTATATTTATATTTTCATATCGCACACCTAGATCCAAATACTCCAAAATATGAGTAACTTAAAATTTCTACTCGTATCTGCCATATGAGTTAGATTACGTCACTAACCGATAAGCTGACGATGCCCTACAGAGTAGTATAAATATATGTGTAGTTATACTCTGTCCTACCTATCTTTAATTTTCTTTTTGACAATTAGATTAGCGGTCAAATAGAGATGCCATAACACGTCATCGATTCGATAAAAACAAATAATCGATTCTGAGGACTGAAGAGAGATATCTAGTGCTGAAAGATGATACCATCTTTCATTTGTGTACGTTTTAAAAGTCAAAAAGTGAACGTTTTAATTGGAATTTCAACATTTTAATGTCATTTATTGCAAATAAAACTATTCATAACTGCGGAGGAAAGGTTTCCTAGACCGATTAAGAAATAATTAATATCCATTCATAAAATTATATGTAGTGGAAATATTTGTTGGTATACAATAGACTACTTACAATACTGTGTTAACATTTATTTTGACAAAAATACTACATGTCTACATCGAAGGTGGTACTCTATATATTTTTATAAATGCGCGTTTTAAAGGTTAATTTTACGCAATCTGGCATAGTTACATGCAATTGTCAATAAGGAAATACACGAAAGAACAAAGTATAATATTACCAAGCCTACTCACAGCTTGTTTATCGGTTAATGACGGAATGGATCTGCTGGTTGGTGTTTGCAGGCTGTCTTAAGTTGGCGGGGAGAAATCGTTTTTTACTTTTTTTTTTGTTCTATCAACTGTTCGATCAAAATTTTTATTTGTTCGATCTTAGTTTTTTTTTAATAAAATAAAAAATTACCCTCAAGTTGGCGGGGACAAGTCGTTTTTTTACATTTTTTTTTGCTATTTCAATTGTTCGTTAACTGTTCGTCATTGTTCGATCAAAATTTTTATTTGTTCGATCTTAGCTTTTTTTAAAAAAAATAAAATTAAAAATTACCATCAAGTTGGCGGGGAGAAATCGTTATTTTATGTTTTTTTTTTTGCTATTTCAATTGTTCGTTAACTGTTCGTCATTGTTTGATTAAAATTTTTATTTGTTCGATCTTAGCTTTTTTTTATAAATAAAATAAAAATTTACTCTCAAGTGGCTAGGTTTAGGTTAGGTTAGAACTGTGACCACAACGCACGAGCCGAGCGAGCGAAGCGAGCGTGCCGCGCCAGCAGCCGGCGAGTGCCAGAACCGAATTTTATGACAAACGAAGTACTTGGTCAAACCGCCAAAAAAAAACTAAGATCGAACAAAAAAAAATTTTGACCGAACAATGAAGAACAGTTACCGCACAGTTGAAAGAGCAAAAAAAAAATTTCAAAAAGCGACTTCTCCCCGCCAACTTGAGGGTACTTTTTTATTTTATTTAAAAAAAAAAAACTAAGATCGAACAAATAATTTTTTTTATCGAACAATGAAGAACAGTTAACGAACAGTTGAAATAGCAAAAATAAAATGTCAAAAAACGACTTCTCCCCGCCAACTTAAGCAAGCAAATTTTTTATTTTATTTATAAAAAAAAACTAAGATCGAACAAATAAAAATTTTGATCGAACAATGACGAACAGTTAACGAACAATTGAAATAATAAAAAAAAAATATTAAAAAACGATTTCTCCCCGCCAACTTGAGGGTAATTTTTTATTTTATTTAAAAAAAAAAACTAAGATCGAACAAATAAAATTTTTGATCGAACAATGAACAGTTAACGAACAGTTGAAGGAGCAAAAAAAAATGTCAAAAAAGCAAATTCTCCCCGCCAACTTATGATAGCCGTGTTTGCAGTCACTATATCACGATTTAAGCTATTTGTTTAGCCTATTTTTTTTTTTTTTTTTTACCAAGGTATGTGGTTTTAGGTTTTTAAACATTACAATTTATCTTTTGGTTTTAATGTAACATACATTTGTGATTAGTGTCAACATGTCTATTGACGAGTTTTAGGAAACGCGTTTACAGATATGACTTGTTGCATTGACCGTTTTATGAAATAGGGCCATGGTCATTTGGGGTAAAATCCTTCGAGATCCAATTCCGATATCCATAGAACTTCTTTCCTAGGTGGCTATATACTTACATAATATTATCCTTATATTCTTTGCTTTCCCTAATAAGTTTTCTACAAAATTCTAATTCTCCTCCCTCAGTAATTAGTTCTTGGGGAGATCCAGTAAATCCATTTTTGGGTGGAAGTCTGAAATTATTAAGTATTTAATAATTATTAAATCTCTTTATTTAATTAGGATTTATTCATATAACACATTTTAAAACAGACCTAGCTGGGCTACGAGATTCGCACAACTCCTGCACATTACTGTAGAATGGAGGGTTGCACATGCAGAAATCAAACACTAGTTTCTCATCAGTGAAGACATGCGCAATAATTGATTTAGAGGTATTTTCTTTCACTGTAAAATAAACATTGGTTAGGTATATATATCGTTTTTTTTAATAATACCTATCTAAAGAGATCATCTATAGTATAGACTGAAGAATTAACAAAATACAGATACCGTCTTCGATTATCTATACACAATGTAAGAAACACTATGTCTTATACTGAAATAGTGTATTCAGATCATATCATCACTCTGAGTCAAAAATAAAATCATGCGGCGTATTTCCATGGTATTTACTCAAATTACGACTATGCTCCACAATCTTATTTTTAAATTGTATTTTTAGCTTTTAGTACATTATCTGCATCATTATTCTGAATTCTTTGCAATAAAACTGTCTAACTTAAAAGAAATTAATTATTATTTATTAATAAATATGTATTTATTTATAAATATGTAATCCGAAATTTTATGGCGGTGACCATCTGGCACACCTTTACTTCTGATGACAATACACATTATTGTATTGTCATTGGAATTAAAGGTGTGTACGAAATTAAAGATCAATAGGAAGGGGATAATATTTGAATTATTAGATTTGGCCCACACAAGACAGAAACAGGGCAAGCTTTAAACGGTTTTATTCAACTGTTTGAAAAGATAACTTAATTGTAATTTGTTCTCCGTATTTAATTTTTTTTAATAATTATTTTAATCCTTAAAAATATTTTTAATAAAAAAGAGCAATACTGAACATACAGATATAATCCTGAATGACATAGGTTTTAAAGTTCTCACTTTTCAATGCTGGCAGATTTACTGGAAATCTTTGACTTTTTGCACAGACACAGTCTTGGTAGTTCAATAGTGGTTACAACCTAGTCTTTTTAATTTATTCTGTATGAGGTGTTAGCAAAAATAGTACTTTTTATCTTGGATCCACTGGCTAGAAACTATTGTAATTAATGCTAAATAAGAAAAGATGATTCATGCTTATGTAATACTACTCACATTTTATAATTTCTGTTAAGCTATTTCTTTGTACATTTTCTTTAGCCTTTAATAAACTTTCCAAGTCCATTTCTGTTCCGACCATGCTCCATTTGTTTTTAACCGCAGCAAGCAAAGGATATATGGCACATGCTCCAGTACCTAGGTAGATAAGACAAAATTAATTATCTAGTCAATGTATACAATACCTAGTAATTTTAACAATGGCATAGGCATTGTATAAAATAGTTTATGTTAATTTAATTGTTTTTGCTACAAAACACATAAAAATGTTGAATATCAAGTCTAAATTTAGAGTAATGAACAAATGAAGGATGATGCTTATACACTAGGTTCATCACTTGATTTCTTAGTCACATTATATAATCAATTGTTATGTATAATATACTAAGCATGAGTAATATAATTTATTAAACAAGTATTTTGAACTAACTGTATACTTGTTTAAATCAATAACAATTCCTCTTTAATAGAATCAATTGTAATTTTTAATTCCTTTAGCAACATGTAATTGATTCCTTATTCAATAGAAATCAAAAGTAGTAAAGAAAAGTATCAAAAGAAAATAAGTGAATGGACAGAGTATATTTATAGTATAAAATGATACAAGGAAATTGGGTAAAGTATTATAAAATAAAGGACAAAATGAGATGTTTATTGATGCTGGGTACATATTAATTATGTATGAATAACATTATCAAATAAAAACATGTAAGGTAACAAAAGAAGCTTTGTTTTAATGATAATAGGGAGGTGCTACATCCTAACTAATATGACTAATGCAAGAGTGAGTTTGTTTGTTTACACTTTCACACCTTCACTAGTCAACCAATTGTTATATTATCCTTAATTTAGTAACAGATTTACCTATATCTAGTCCCTTTATGTCAACATTTCTATGTATTGACATTAATAAATCTTCCAACCATAATATGTAATTAAGTCTTAAAGGAAGTGTAGGAACCAGCCTGTCCTCTGGAATCTCCACATTCAGATTAAAGTCAGATTTCAATAAACACTTGGTCAATATTCTGAGTGAATTGGCATCTTTGAAGTCTATAGCGACCTTACCTGTTACATCCTGAAATAAATTTCAAATAATAACAATAATGATAATATTAATATCTTGTCTTGTGTGTCTTGGTCCCTGTACCGGATGTCGGTGGTCTACTATTTTTTATATTTTTAAATATATATTTTGTTTTATACATATTTAAAAATGTAATTTATAAGTTTTAAGTTTAATAAAGAGAATATTAATATTATTGGAAATATTGCAAAGGAGGAGGAAATACTATTAATACTAAAAATATGCATAGCTTATGCTATGGATACTAGAACATAAATAAACATACTTATATGCATTTCTTGTAAATACATACATATTATATACATAGAAACTCTGAGCTAGCACATGGAATATTACATACAAATAATTGCATTGATTGTTATTAATAATTGTTAAAACATAATTCATTGCTATATTGTACGTATAAAATTTTATTTAATGTACGTATAGCTTTGAAGCTTCAAAAATTTCCATTCATTTATATGTTTAAGGTAAACAAATTAGAATTTACATTAATATTTGAATATAATAACAAAACAAATTTGTACTTTATAACAATAATCACACAGCAAATCTCCAAAAATAACCAATGATGTTTAGGAAAGTATTTACCGCCTTAGAAATAGCCGAAAATTCTGGATCTAAATTTGCTAACCTCCTAAAGTCAGGTGGTACTTTATATATATTACGAGGATGCATAAATTTATTCAGAGCCATATCAGTCAGTTGGTTTTAGTCAATATCAGTTGAACCTCGCTAATAATTTATTTATAAGAATATGGAATCTGATGAATACAACACAATACGCGTAATATTTGACATTGACTTCATTTGACACTGTTAAAGTGTTGCCAGACTTCTTAAGTACCTTACTCACCATCCATCCTGACGTACGTCCGGCTAAGGCCGCGGTGCTGGACGTAGCGTACACACCATTGTGCCGATCCATCCCGGCTATACGTCCACTCAAGGCCACGGTGATGTAGCCAGCGTTGCCAATGCCATTTTCTGAAATTACCCAAAATTATGGTCAAATTCCTCAGTTTTGGGGAGAAAAAATCTGGAGTCGTAATGTAATTAATAAGGCTAAAAATTCCCGATGCGAGGAAAAATCCTCGCATTTTCTCCCGTCTTCTCTCTCTAGTCTCTCCTAGTCTTCCCATAAATTCCCCAATCAAATCAAATCATTTATTATTTTGCAGAAAGCACTGTTACAATGGTGTTGTCAATCGGTTTGAAATTCCCCGCATTTTGGGGAATTCCGTACAAATTGGCAATATACATAATCAAGCATGCGGTGGGGGTACTCGCTGGATGCAAAACGGGTCGTGCAAGTCCAGCAAGCAATTATTAATAATTATGACTTACATCAAGACTATTCACTATCGTTTTTCATCGTGCATCGTGCGTGACCTTGGCGGGACGTACGTCTGGATGAATGGTGAGCTAGGTACTTTAGTGAGTGGTCACCTTGAGTTACTAAATCCAGGTATTTCGAGTTGTGCATAACTCGATTTAACACGAGTTGGAGTTTTGGGCTTGATGTACATATATAAACGTAGTTACAGTTACAATTATCTTTCGTTTTAGGAGCTTAATTTTTTAACCGACTACAAAAAGGAGAAGATTCTCAAAACAGATTTCAATAATTGTTTATTTAAAAGAATTTGTTGTACACATCCCCCATTAAAATTTGAACAAAATATTCTATCTCTAACGGTGGAAAAATAAGGGTTGAAGAATACAGCTTATTTTTTTTACAATAATAATAACTTGAAATGCCTCACACACGGCCGTCTCATCCCAAACTACACAGAGCCTGTACTATGGTAGCTAGACAGCTGGTAAAAATTTTTGCATATTACTAAATACATAGATATTTTAGATAAATTATACCCAGACACCCCTGTGGAAAATGTCCAATAGATTCCATTAAAAAAAAAACATATCGGAATCTATTGTGTTTTTGTTGCAGTAAATCCTAATAGATACCCATACCGATAGCAGAGTTGAAGACTTGAATTGGGACGGATCAAATTTTATTGGTTAGTATTTGTGTAATCATTTCTTATGTGGATATCCAGTTCTAACAAATGAGTGATTGGATGACATTGGACTTACTAATTGTACCTACTATCACTTTTAATGGTTTAAAATAGGCACTTCCTTTAAGATACAGAATTAAAATTGTTGGTTCTTATTGGGATTTACAAGATTAGTTCGAAATCACTCTGAACAGTATCTATTTGTTAATGCTTATTGAGTGTGGTATTGCAAAATTCAGATATTTGAAATAATAGGAAAAAAATCGATTTTTCCACAAAAATACTTACATTATTTGTAGGAAAATCGATTATTTGTTAATCACAAATACTTCTTTTCATCACTAGAGGGCGCTACAATATAATACTACACGCCTTAAAACTATGTATTTACCACTGCCGTGGTCAAAAATCGCAACCAACAAATAATATTAATTAGGACCTTATATGGTTGGCCGGGTAACGAAACCATAGCGCGATTTAATATTTTTGAGTACAACGCCGTCTATCAACAACAATAGTTAGGTTAGAGTTGTCTTCTGTAAGAATAATTGATCTAAATATTTAACAACCAGCTATGTGCTTATTAGTCTACTTTAGTGAACAAATGAACTTTTAAATAAACCTAGGCTAGCCCCGGTGAGGTGATGACCCGTAGGGGTTTCCACACGTAAAAAAAAAAGGTATTTACTTAGTAGTACCTAAGCAGATGAAACTTATATTAAAGAAAACTATTTTATTTGATAATCTCTGCATAGATACTTTAATCTCTAGAAAGATAGGCATTTGGTTTACGTTAGTGTATATCTTGGAATGAAATTATCTCTTTTAGGTATTTAGGCAGGTATATGCCAATCAAATCTGGAATGACATACGAAGCGAACAAGAAAGTCCAAGAGCCAACACCAAAAATAAATATAAATAAGCCAAATAAAAATAAGTACCTATTTAGCTATCTGCCTGCTACCTGCATTTGTTTTGTATGAGAGTTTATACAGTACGCGAGATGATAAAATCCAGCAAAATTACGGTACAATTGGTGTGTCTACCGTAATTACGGTTTAGTTTTTTTTTATGGACTCTAGTTACTGACTGAAATGGTATTTGACACTTGACAGTCTTGACATTTCTCATTGGCGTTAGCGGTGGTTTAGTGAAAGCGTTTAAGTTTATGAAGAAATTTGGAAAAGAAACTTCAAAACACATATATGACAGAGTACTTTCATAATATTGAAAACGAATATCATGACGGGGTAGAAACTATTATAATTTACTGTTAAGA
This sequence comes from Euplagia quadripunctaria, assembly GCA_963859945.1. Taxonomy (NCBI): domain Eukaryota; kingdom Metazoa; phylum Arthropoda; class Insecta; order Lepidoptera; family Erebidae; genus Euplagia; species Euplagia quadripunctaria. The sequence goes on from OY982570.1 coordinate 14,952,719, forward strand.
TTTGAAATTTTTCTCTTATTCAGACTGCTTAGAAAATTCATAGAGTATTCTTGTACATTTACGTAGTCCTGAAATAAAACGTTTATGAGTATCTTCATAAAAAACTATTTCAATAAGAATGTAAAGTATTTGCGTACAAAGGATATTTGGGGACAAGTCTATTAATTTAATAGTATGTTACATGGTCTCCTGTCGTTGCTTCACGACTACACGCTAGTTAAATTTATAAATTTGCTGTGTTAAAAAAATATTCCAAGACAGCGCATAGAAATTATCATTTAAATACTATGGAAGTGGAACGAACACCTGCAGAAGCTCAAATGGAACCTCCATCTGTCCCTAATGTAGAGGAGTCTCCAAAGAGAGAACAATCTTCTCCTGCAACACCTATAGCAGCTAATGGCAATGAATCTACAGTAACTCCCTCAACACCTAAAGATTCTCCAAAACCAAATTCCAGGAAACCTAAAAAGCGAAAACAGAAACTTAGAGATGTGACAGCACCTCGTCAACCACTTACAGGTAATCAGAAGATACTAATATACAATTTTGCAAGTATTATATTAGTTTCACCTTATTCAGGGTTTTTAATGGAACATACTTAAAGCAGTTACAAAAATAGTTTCTGAAAAAACCTAGCCATTTAAAAGTTATGATTGTAAGTAAGTGTTCCATTGTCATTTACACTCTGTATCACACCAACATCAAAACATCCAACTAGAAAATTTGCACACATGTCAAGGACTGCTGTCAATATAATACTAAAATATAAGAAAATAAATTACTGTTAAAAATCAATAATAACAACCTAAACCAGGTCAGGTCCACGCTGCAGTGTAGGTAGCTACAAGTACACAGGGTTGACTAATTGTAAAACTAAAAAAAAATTGACTGCAAAAAAATGTGGTTTGCTTGTCATTAAACGTTACAAATAGTTCATTGGTAGCTATTTATATACCAATAAAAGTAGAGTCATTAAAACATGCTGGCATGCTGATGAATATTATTTTTTTATCTATTTATTTCCAAATCTTTCTGATCATTTTCGTCCCCGCACTGTATTTTTAGGTTACGTTCGTTTTTTAAATGAACGTAGAGACCAGCTGCGTGCTGAACAGCCAGACTTAGGATTTGCAGAGCTGACTCGCCAGTTAGCTAGTGAATGGAGTAAGTTACCTGCTAAGGAAAAACAACAATACTTGGATGCCGCTGATCATGATAAAGAAAGGTATTATATTTACTTAAGAAATAAATAATAATTATTTATTTATATATAAACTTTTGCACCTTCTCAGCATTTGCAATTCTTTTTTTTTTAAATAGATATGTAAAGGAATGGGCAGAGTATAAGAAAACTGATGCCTATAGAGAATTCAAGTTAGCACAAATGAAACAAAAAGGGGGACCTGCAGCAAAGAAAACAAAACACAATTCACCAGACCTTACTGGCTCTGCAGGTGACTGGGTTGCTTTAACATAGAATTCATTTTATAAACAATAGATAATTAAATTCTAACATCTTGATCTTGCTTCTGATAGATTTAAATGTTAAAATTTTTATACCTAGGTGACCTAACAACTTCCAAAATGAAAGTAATAATTTTGGGTCTATTTTACTTTCAATTGTTGTTTGGTAGATTCCTCAGATGTCCCTCATTTGCCCGCAATTGAAAGTGTATTGAAATGTGGTAAATATCTAAGAAAGTAAATTTAACTAGTGAGAGGACCTTGATTAATTTAACATACATTTTAAGAAATGTATTGCTAATATTAATATAATCTTCTAATCTTTACTGCAGGAAATACGGTAGCAACAGATCAAGGTAATCTAGTAAATACAACCAGTAACATATTACAATCAGTAACCGTGCCACGTCAGCAAACTCCTCCGCGGCCCAGGCCTTGCATAACACCAGCTTCTGTGAGTAATTATATTCTTGTAATATCATTGATTACCTCAAAATAGTGCAAATGTATTTTATCAACCTTAGCATAGCTAGGTTTTGCATCTTCAAAATATAATTGAATTTTAAAGTAATAAATAGTTAAGTTAACCTATATTTAAGCCTCTAATAACACTTATGTACCTAGTTTTTATTTAGGTAAAGGCATTTGTGTGCTATAATCGCTGGACTTAAATAGTTATTCAATGCACTGCCACTAGATAACTCACAAAGTTATCTCTGTTTTATTTTTCTTAATCTTGCAGTGATGTTGAGAAGCCAGATTGCATCCATTTTCGATAATAACGAAGTCTGTATTGATGAACTATATCTAATCTATTTTTGACATACATGGCCATGTTACAGTGGATATCACAATTTATAATATTCTAGGGTTTCATACAATATGGGAGTACTTTATTCTGATACAGCCCTACAAATACGTCCCATATTAATCCTAACAGGCATTAGCACTGGCTTGTATAGTAGGATTCTAGTTGATCTGATGACGTAGACGGAAACTAGTCGAGGAATCTCCTCAAAGCAGCTATCTCGTTTTTGGGCTTATTCATTTTTTCAATTTTAAACTTGAATGCCACAGTCGACCATAGGGGTCAAATGAAAACATGTCAAAAAAGACCAATACAGACACAGACGCGTCTGCGTTTTTACGAACAATACTCTTTCTACGTCGCATCGGTGCTAGCTTGTCCGTCCCCGTCCGCAGTATCACGAAGTGTGGGAAGCCACCTTATGGGAGTTATTTTCAAGGAACAATAAATTTTTTCAATTATTTTTTAACAGACGAAAAAAAAAGGAGGTCCTTAATTCGACCGTATATATATATTTATATTTTTTTTTTTTTTTAGGTTTGATCATACACTTATTTTGAGTCGGCGCCAAACAACAAACTGATTAATTATCTAAATTTTATATGTAACTACGTATTTATATAAAATTTGATAGTTTATGTAAATAAGCTCAAGACTTAAGAGGCTTATTTATTTATTGCTTTTTAGTTATTTCGTCGGTTTAATTTTTTGTTAAAAAGGTTTTTATTTAGTATTGTATACTTAGTTTTTCTTGATATGTGTTTTCCAGTGCAGCTTAGCTTCAAACATCCTACTTGAGTTATTTGGTTATGTTAACATATAAATAGTTCTTCGTCTGTGCAGTCCGATATCTTGCCTATTCTTGACAGTAGGTGTTTATTTCCGGTCTCTATCTGAGTTGGAATGTCAGAATGTTCCAGTAATATTGAAACTAGCTGAGAGCTTTGCCTTAACTGTAATTTACATACTTATACAATTTAATTATATAATTGAGTTGTGTTTGAGAATACGACACTAAAACGCACTTCGAGTTAGAAAGCATGGACAGCCGAAAAAGTAAAAACAATAAGAACTGTTCTCCTTTTGCTGTAGACGATAAATAAACTAATGGTCTATGCTTTGTTTTAGGGAGAAGAGTTGCTGGGTGGAGACACTGATATACCAATATTCACTGATCAATTTCTGCAGCATAATAAACTCAGAGAAGCTGAGCTCCGGCAGTTACGGAAAGCTAACTCAGATTATGAACAACAGGTGAGAAATAATAAAATACTAGCTGCGCCCCGCGGTTTCACCGCGTAAGTCCCGATCCCGTGGGAATATCGGGATAAAAAGTAGCCTATGCGTTAATCCAGGTCTCCAGCTATCTACATGCCAAGTTTCATCGCAATCGGTTCAGTGGTTTTTGCGTGAAAGAGCAACAAACATCCATCCATCCATCCAAATTTTCACATTTATAACATTAGTGGGATAACTCATATTTACATATTGATGCCCTCAGGATGTCATATTCGCATCACACACTTGTAACTTTATATGGTAAAATCAATCAGTACCAACTAGCTTGTGTTTTCTTTTTTATTTTAAAGGAGTTTAGTGTGTGTCACAACGAATTTCTGTTGATTGATTATATTTATTTTGTCCTTTTCGTTCGTAGATTCTCTTCATTTGTATTCAGCAATTGCGTTTTTTGCAGCGGTTTTTTTTTATACTATTCTTACACCATTTTTTTCTGTATTCTCATTTTTTTTTGTCTAGCGCAGATCTGCGTCATTCCCTTACCAAAACAACATTTTTGCTTTCAACCTTAAACCATTCCTTAACTCGCATCCGTCCTGAGCAAAAATCAATTGTTTTTATTTCGATTTATCTAGGAAAGTTAATTCCTAAAGTCTTGGCACCGATATAATATAATAATCTTTGTTGTACACCAACGACATATTGCTTAAAATAAATACACAAAGTTGATATGAACAATGGGCGGCCTTACCACTGAGAATCTGTTACAAATCTTTGAAATACTGATATTGCTCTCTTTTAAGTTATTGCTTTGATTCAGGCGATTATTTTGCCAAGTAGGGCAATAAAAAACTGAAATAGTTTGAAAATTGCCGTCTTTAACTTTTATTAGGGTTAAAAGGAGAAAAAGGAACCCTTATAGAATCACTTTGTTGTCCGTCTGTAGGTATGTCTGTCTTCTACGGGACCCGTTGACGCACCAAGTTGAAATTAATACCAAATACTTGTCTGCGGTCCCTTGAAGCTGTAAAAAAATCAGCTTCTAAGTCAGCGCAATCAAAAGATATCGTAAAGGAAAAAATCCGATGTCGTTAATTTGTTGTTACATCACAAAAAATATAGTTTTTGTGATTACAAACTTATATTTTGCTGTTGGAATATTTGTCGTACATCGATGTATGGCAGAGTATTTTTAGAACCGGAAAGTCTTTCGGAAAAGACGGGCAAAAATCTTCGAGAATTGATTCCCGAGACGGACGTACTATCTACATACAAATTTGTTTGTTTACGGAACCCTCGGTGCGTGAGTCAGACACTTGTCCGATTTTCTTTTTTATAATCGTCAAATTACCATTAAAATAAATGATTTGACAACATCATGCCCTGGTATTTCATTCAAAAATGAACCTAACCTACCGTTTTGACGTTTACTAAAAGATACTGATTTGACTTGATAGTCATTTACCCTATTGAACATTAAATTATTATTACTAAATATATATATTACTATACTAATAATAATAAAAAATATTACTAAACATTAAATGAGCGTTATAATTAAAGTTAAAGGCTTTTCAAACGCGTTTGGAAATTTAAATCAGTCAAGGTGCGTTTTTTACCAACCAATCTATGATGTTTCGAAAAGTACTGAAATTATTATCTTCTTATCTTCAGGGACGTCAGCAGTCCGTTCGCATCGATGAGGCATCTTCAAGTTGGTGTGAACTCGACTCTTGTGTCCCTCAAGGCGGCATAATATCTCCTATGTTATTTTCTATATTTCGTCACTTACAAGAAACGACTTAAATACGACCTACATGCAAACACACAATAAAGCTCTTTATTGCTTTTATAACGGAATTAGTTTGTATAGAAAATTAGAAATGTAAAAACCGTAATAAATAGGGCTCCATCGCTTTAATTAAGGGATTGTTTCTAATTAAATACACAACAACATGTAACACAACCATTATACGAATTGCATACTTTTTAGATAGGTAGCTGTTTTGTTAAAAAATATTGCCATTATCTCGAAATCTAGTCTGAAAACGCTAATTTTAATATTGTCCTGATTAATACCCATAGATCTTATCAAAATCATTAACTACCAACGATACAAATACTGATCCATTACAAAATAGTATACTTATCTACTAATGGTTTTGTTAGGAGCGTACAATGTATGAAGGGATATAATTATGTATATTTTGGCCAAAAATGTAATACAGGCACATATAATCATAAAAGAAAAGTTAGACTGACCAATAACATTTTATATTTTACCTAACAATTTGTTATTTTATTTACGTAAAGGTTGATTATATAGGTTCCTATTTGTCATATAATTGTATACCTATATTACTAAGGTTTAATTAAGTACATTAAAATTAGTCTCATAGCATAAATAGTTTTTTATTGAAATTAACTCAAAACCCCCAAAGATATACATATAGTGATGCTTACCTGACCGCTGTCTGCCTGCATATTTTTAATCTAGGTACCCTAAGTTGAGACAAGCTCACTATGTAGGAAATTTTCCATAAATCAATCATAATTGCCATCCTTGATCAGTTCGTTCGGATAAAGGACGCGTTAAACATTTGTGCTTCAATCGGAGTTGGGATAGCAAGGAGCAAGTAACATTATTGGTGTGGCGAATTATAGACATAGGTGCAGATGATCGATTGCCATTAGATGGGCCTCATGCATGTTTGCTATTTAGTAGTGTAAAAAATATTATTAATTAATAATCAATGTCTTTCAGAATGCTATATTGCAACGTCATGCAGAGGAAGTCAGTGGAGCGACGGCAAAACTTCGAGCTGAAACTGCGGCGGCTGCAGAACGCACTGCAGCCCTCTTGAGTCATCGCCGGGCACTCGTTGCAGCACTAGTACAAGGGTTACATTCGCTAGCCATACCCGGTATGTACATATACAAGTACAATATAGTAATTAATAGTGACTTTTAGATGTTCTTTGCAGTTACAAAACCAGATTTTGATTAGGGACAAAACAATACTATTTTATAGAGAAAAAAATATATCATGCATTATGGTTTTTTGTAGGCGGACCAACTGGTGCTACCGAACAAAACATTGACGAGTATATGGAAAAACTACAAAGTTTTGCGACTGAAAATAAAAACATATCGGTTCTTAAGCAAGCTCAAAATGTTCTTAACAAAATTGAACTACCTTCACACTGAAGAATACACATCAACTTATCTCCACCAGCAAGAATTGCACATAATGATGAGTGGTGGTTATAATAATGATAAATGTTGGAAACACAGAATCATTACATATGGAGGTGAATATGTGAAAAATGTTAGGAAGACATTACCATTGAAGAGACAACAAATTTTACAGCATAGTTAAAAATAATAAAAACACTTTAATTTATAAACTATTTTATTTGAAGCCCTTTTCTATGCATAATGCGTGTTTGTTTAAGCTGCGAGAACAATCTGTTCTAAATCTTATAACTAAAGACTCGAGTCCTTCTCCAAAAAAATGTCAGCAGTTCGATACTGATGCACATACTGTATATTGCTCGTTTGGATTTCTAGCCATAACTGTTAATAAACTTCTGGCGGTGGATGTTTATCAGAAAGACTTCATGCTGGATTCACACAACAGGCAATAAATAAATAGCAACTAGTTACGTACATATTTTTTTTTGGAATTGATTTCACAAATTGGTACCTATATAAAGGCGAACACAATAATTAAGTAGAGAAAAAGTGTGGGACATTACAACCTACTCACGTCGCGTCGCCGTCCCGCTGCGCCCCCGCTCTGTCCCAACCTTGCGTTTGGAACTCTGTACGCATCTATCAAGGAGGGCAGCAATTGCACCCCATAAACAGTGTCTGCAATAACTTTCTGTCGCTGGTATCATTTAATCAAAATAATTATATATCTGAATCAATTTACCGAGGGCAAAGTCTGACGCTAAATATCGCTCTCATCATCAGGTGGCTTAACGTCACTGTCATGAAGCAGGTGGTAATACTCACTCGTTTTTAATATTCTGGCGATTTAAGTACCTCTAACTTTAGGTAGGTACCTAACTTTTATAATATTGGTAGGTAATTAGTGCGAATTGACATTTTCACAATTCTGAACACTTCAAAATAATTGTATTGCAAATCCTTTTGCTCTCTAGTAATTAAATAAAACAAAATAATCATTCTTTCTTTTATTGTCAGTACAAATTGTATGAAATCGGATCATGTAAATAAAATATTATCAATATCTACCGCATATAATAGAAGACTTGCACTTGAACATAAATAATTTCTTAATATTCTGCTAAAGTTCAAGGTCACATAAATAATATCATGTTTATTTATTTTGCAAATAAGATAACACTTAAAATGAGATAGGTGTTAATTACAATATGGTATATTAGTTATGTACGTCGCCGCGTCACAGTCGTAGAAAAACGGCGGATTTGATTTTTTGACGATTTTTGTTTTTGACATAAACCTACTGATAACATTATACTTTATCGTAAAACAAAACATTTTTCAAAGCTCGTACATACAGTAAAATTTTCAGATTTCATGAACAGAAACAGCCGTTTTCAAAATATTACGTAAAACATCATTTGAGAACTATAAAGTGCTCGTGTAAATTTACTAAAAATCAAATCCGTCGATTTTCTACGACGAAGACGCTAAGATTCTTGAACGTTACTGTAAGTCAAGTTTCTTGAAATTGTTATTATAATACGTATCATGTATCGTACTTAAGTTATGAATTAAATCCTAAAATTGTATTAGTAACATTGTTGCATACTAGGATTTAATTTAATGGTTCAAAAGTTCAACAAAACCAGACGTTTAAAAAGTTAGCACATAATACTTAATTATTGATTAATTAATACTTGGGCACACACACGTAAAATTAATTAATTCTCGGGCATTATTTCAAGAGAATTGAACATTGTTCAGGTATACAGATACCTGGGCAATGTTTAGTGTCAGAGTGTAGCAGTGATATAAGTATAGCTGGTTATAAAATGTAATAACAGCTTTAAGATGAAGGGTCCTATTGGAGAATTTCGTTAAAAAAAAAAACTAGTAAAGGAACATGATATGCTTACATATTATATAATACAATTACCACTGCCTATCTGATCAATCTTTGGCTAATACACTTCTCATCAAAATAATAAATTATGGTTTAGAAAAACTAAACAAGACATTTAATAGCGAACCAAATTAAAAAGTAAAAGAGCTCCAGTATCCAGCTCCTGGCTCATCACACCATTGTTACTAAGCCCAATCTGTTGGACTGGACTTACTTGAGCTCAAAATCCTGACCTAAAAAACGGCTTTCCAGTGCCAAGCCAAAGAAATCTAGAGTGCTAACCTCCCTAAACATAGAACGTTTTCTAAATGATGCGCCTGACCATAATTTTCTGGCTTACCGCCTGGCTTACCATTACCATTACTTACTTAGTACCTATTTATCAACAAACCTACTGTACCTACTTTAAAAGATTTCCTGTAAATACATATTTTTTTAATAATTGTTCACAGGTTGTGCTTATTTTCGGCGTGAATGTTCCTTTATTCATTGAAGTGTTACACACATATACACACACCATCACGGTCACACGAGTTCAGTGTTTTTCCCCATACCAAAAGTGTCCAACGTGCCTAAAGAAATTTTCACTTCAATAGAGACTGCGGTCTTTAAGGAAGCCGGAAAGTGCCTGGGGAAGACTTACGAGAATAGATATTACAGAAACATCTTTAAATTATTTTGTGTATTACGTCTACTGCTTCTAATATTTTACAATTTTCCAAAAAACCATGAAAATGACTTGTTTAACAGAATCCGATTAAATTTGGAACATCAATATTGTTAATTTGGTTAAAAAAATATTGAAAAAACCTGAAAGGTGCCGCGATTTTTCTGATGAGAAGTGAGTAATACCAAGCCAGTAGTATCGCAATATAAAAATGTTATTGTTTTAAAGTGAACATTTTTTCATTGGCAATAGGGAATATGCACTTAACTCCACAATAGACTTAATATTTTAATTTGTAGTCTTTACTGCTATAAAAATATAGTTATAATTGTGAAATATAATCATTAAAAGTTGATATTATCTTCGCAATTTTGACGTCCAATGACGTGATTTGCACCATTTTTTCCTTAAATTCGCATCTCGCGGTATATATAAGTACATTTTGTCACGTGTACTTCTGAATATTATATCTATTGTTTCTATTTGCTAAAATATATTTAGCAAATAGGAACAATACAATATTTAAAAAAAATCTGTCTCTTTCAATAAGTAGGTTTTATCACTTTTATTTTTATAAATCAATAATCAATCTTTATTAATGCGAGTGTCAGAGAATTCTACTATAATGTACCACATTTATGGCAATAGGATGGGTGCGTCCTTAGCGTCACCAGGCCAGGTCCACTCCGCAGTGTAGTTATAAAGTCACAACTACACGGTATGGAAAAAGCACAACCCGTGCGAACCCAAGTCAAAAAAAAAAATACACGGCAAAGTCGATTAATCGTGCCAAAATTCAGTGGGCTGGCGCGGACCGTCCGCCTCCATTAGTTTGAAGCTCACTCATGCGCTGCGGTCATCATCCGTTCGTATCTAGACTATCGGGTTATTAGTATAGTACCTAGCCTAGGTTTATTTGTTCCCAAAAATAGAGTAATAGGTACATAACTTACTGGTAATTAAAGATTCAGATTAATTCGTTATTTAAAAAAGACGACCCTAACGTCGCGGCGTCTTCAGAACAGATAAGAGTTACACGATAGAAAGAGAGGCAACTTCTAGGTGAATATAACTGAAGGGAATTAGCGCTGTGCGACCTAAATTGCGACTTTATTGTGTCGGGATAAGATTCGCTATTTATTTAAATGATTTGACGGAGTGGGATTTCTGTACCTGTACTATTATATATTCTGTGACGCCACAAAAAAGCGCGTCGAAATGGCGGCGTTTAAATTACACGTATCTGGCTGTACTTTTAATTTAAAAAAATACATAGTAATTGATATTTTTAACCCTCAACGCAAAAAGAGGGGTGTTATAAATTTGACGTGTGTCTGTGGCATCGTAGCTCCCAAACGAATAGACCGATTTAAGTGCGTTTTTTTGTTATATATGCATATTCCCTATTGTTTTACTAGTTCACAATCATTGGTTCAAGTGAAATATAGTTTTGTACATCACAACTGTGTTAGAAACTAACCCATACTTATGTCTACGCATTTATTTAATTGGTATAATTTCTAATTATGCCTAAATTAATTATATTATCAGTCTAATTATATTTTCTATTTATTCTTCATCATCTTTGACACTATCATCATCTTTAACACTATCATCATCTTTATCACTATCATCTTCTACAACCACTTCAATGTCATTCACATCATTATCAGATTCATGATCTGAGTCATACTCATGCAATTTTACTCTCCACATTTTAATAAGTGTATCCCATGATCTCCTACTGTATTTAGCAAATTTGTCAGGCGTTCTTGGATGTCCTTTTTCTCGTTGATCACTGAAAACAAAGTTTTTTATATCATACACAAGTACAATTAATTTATTATTATTCAGTCATGTAAACTCTTAACGCCCTAACAGACTATCTTATCAGTGCTGATTATTTTATTTTAGTCCGAAGAGTGGTGTGATGACTGGTACCTACCTAAGTATCTTTTAACTTTTGGTACATTATCTGCATCATGATGATTATGTTTCTTTACAATAAGTGAAAATAAAAAAAATTTTAAGCCTTAGTTTTTAAATTTTTTTATTTTATTTTATTCATGGTATTCTACGAGCCCTTTCATTTGATACCCATATTGAGGAGGTTGAAAAAAAAGTAGTGCAACCATCTTGGATTTGGATTTTTTATGGTGTACAGTATTCTACCAGTCAAGCCATTTTATTTGATATCCATATTAAAGGGGTTGTAAAAAAATATGTAAATTTGTTGCGGCGGCCATCTTGGATTTACAATGATACTGAATACATATAATTGTATTGTCATCAGAATTAAAGGTGTGCACCAAATATCAGATCAATTGGTCAACAGGAATTGGGTAAAATTTTAATTACTAGATTTGACCCACACAATATACAAACAAGGCAAGCTAAATAAAACCGTTAAAAATATCAATGTCATGCAGCCGTCAGCTACTGTATGAGACTGCGTTTCCACCAGGGACGTGCGAGGATGCGTAGCGAGGTATGTGTTTCTTAAGAACCAATAGAATCGCTTCATTTACCTAGCCTCGCTCAGCGCAGCTCCTGTGGAAACGGCTTAGCGGAGCGAGGTTTTTTGTACGTACAAAACAAGCGAGGGATGGGTGCGAGAGATGTGTGCGAGGGATGCGTCACTAGACGGTGTTTGTTAGAGGTCGATGTGTATTGTACACATCCTAGCACCGCTCAGCGGCCTAGCACATGTCTTTTTTACGTGGGAGAGCCATGCTTCGGCACGTATGGGTCGGCTCGACTCCACTCGATACCACGGCCTCACAGAAAACCGACAGTGAAACAATGTTTGCATTGCTTTTCGCCGCGTGAGTGATGTTACTGGAGGCCCTAACCCTTCCCTCTCCTCTATTCCTGTCCTTCCCCTCTCCCCCCTCTAATCCCCCTCTCCCGTCTTCCTCTAATCCCCCTCTCCCGTCTTCCTCTACTCCCACCTTAAAGGGCGGCAACGCACTTGTGACTCTTGAGTTACAGGCCCATGGGGGGCGGCGGTAGTCATTTACCATCAGGTGAGGTGGTGAGGACGTCTGCTCGTTTGCCCCCTATACCATAAAAAAAAACTGTTGGAAACGCTCACATCGTTTCACAGCTTCGTTATGCATCCTCGCACTGCATAGATACCTGCACATCTCTGGTGGAAACGCAGCCTTACAGGACATGTTATACGTCAGTCACAATCTAAAGTGTGGAAAAACTTACCTACAGCAAAACCTACACAGTTCACAGAATTGAGAATAACTAAGAAGTGCGATTTGGGCGGGGCACGCGCGCCTTGGTTATGGGCAAACGCTCACAACTAATAAAAATACGTGCATTGTCGTACTCTCGTATATATGACAGGACTGCAGTGTGTCCAAAGTAAGGACATCAAATCATCGGAAAGTCCGAATACTTATTTTTTAAGCAATATTGAGAAATATTCACAAAGTATTATGTAATTGAAGAAAGAAAAGCAAAAGAACAGTTATGTATTTGCGTATCATATTTGGGTACTAAGTATATTTGAACTACCAGTAACACTACATAATATGAACTACATTGCTTGGATATGGCTATAGATTTTGCAAGAAAATATTTGGTAAATGTCATATAATGACTATTATATTTTTAAAAGCTTACGCAAAACTCGTACAATTAATTTGCACAAATCGTGAAAATCCGACAGCTCTGTATTGACGTTCCGCTGCCTCGGACGTAACGGCTTGCAAGTATGTATACGAAACGATACCTTATAAGAAACAATGTAAAACGGTATCCACACGGAACGATTTCACGCACAATTTGACTAGGTTTTTAATCGAATCGTTTCGTGTGCACGCAAATTGTCGAATTCAAGGTCATTGGTCGGTCAGGACCGCCTGACTTGATCGCGTCACATCAAATCGGTTCGTGCGGACGCTAATTAGTCAATTTTATCGTTTAGTCTGCCTGCAGGCGGTAGAGCGGATGTTTTCTGATGTTTTTTAAAGGATGTGTGTATTTACGCATTACTGAGGCGTTCTGTTCGGTGGTTATATTTATGAGATGATTTATATTATTAGATCAATACAGGTTGCATTTCTTCAAAATAAAAAAAATATTACGTATGCGGGTAACCTTCCTTATACACGTCCGTCTAGCACAGAAAATAACATCAAATGAAAATTGGCGATTTAGTTGTTACGTGTGGACGCGAAATATCTTCGTAAGCCAATTTAATCACAAATCTGATCAGGTCGTAAAATCGTATCGTGTGGATGCCGTTTAAGTGTGTGTTCTTTATTAGTGGAATATAGAATTAGTATAATTATAAATGGCGTTTATGATTCATATTTAATAAATCCAGTGACGAATTCGTGTAGAGTTATGTACATGTGTAATATATGATTTTAGTTTAAGTGTGTGCAACCGGCGAAACGCGATTTCGAACAAAATACAGATGGCCTTTCTTACTATACTCTGTCCATTCTTTAATTTTCATTTTGACTTGCGCTTATCTTCCGCCACCGTCATCAGGTCATCAACGAATTAAAAATTACGACGGTAGCGTGTAACTTGAGTACATCCATAGAGATAAAATAAATAGAGGCGGCTAGCCGTATTTTAGCCTGTATGTGGAATCGTAACAGCGTTAGAGAGAGAAAAAACATTGTTAGGGCATCACTAATTAAGTACTTTTGGACTGTCAAAAACATAATAAAGGAATGGATATAGTATACATATTCTCATTTCTGTGCTAGTGTAATGGAAGCCTTATTACACAACCTCAAGATACACCTGGGGTTGTGTAATGTGCCTATCATAAAGAGGTTTCTACAAATTGTGGAATGTTCTCAAAGCTGTGGTTTTCCAAATCACTAAATTAAAATAAATGATAATAAAATACAACATACATGGGCACTTTTGTGATATAGTTGTGATATCCCACAGTATTTTTGCCATAGTCAATTTGTTTCTGCCTTCTCTGTAGTATTGATGGGTCAGTCTCCAACTTTAAAGGTTTTTTTGGTGGCCTAAAACAATAATGTACAGCAATCATTGTTTTGATGTAGAGTAATTACCTAGGAATTGAAAAGCTGGTTAAATTTGGTAGGACTTGACTATTTTTAATTAATTACTGAAAAAAGGCAAAGTTATATGTAGAATAATAACTGTTTTTGCTGTTGCACAAGTTCTGCTAAAATTTATTATTTTTTGTAAATAAATTCAAAAAGAAATACCAGGGTTTATTATCCGCATCACTACCTTCTTTTTTGTTTGCATTTGTTTTCTTCCTGCTATTAGAATTTTCTCTACTGTTTCCTTTCTTTGACATCTTTTTTGCTTTACAGGCTGTAATTTAAAATGTTAGTTTGTGTGAGAAATTTAGCACATTAATATATACCTCCATACTTAACAATACATTGGATTAAAAAGTTTAAGAGAATCACTGAATGGCACACATATGTCTAAGAATAGATGGCAACAAAGTCTCTCAATGAGACCCAAAATTGATGTAGATATAGGTGAATTATGTGAAACCAGTTCACTTATTTTGAAGAAATTCATTATATTTTATATATATTTTTTTATTGATATCACTAAAGCTTGTTAATAGCTACAAAACAAAATTAATGAAAATCAGTTGATAAACAGGAGAAAATGGTTCTTAATTGTTTAGTCTGCCTATTTATATTATGAATGTTTCAAATAAATTTTGATAATATAATAAATTGGTGTAACTTCCAAATCCTGAACCTCAGCTCATGGCAGTACTTTTAACTGAAGAAAAAAACAGTTAAAGTACTTTTAACTGAAGAAAAAAACAGTTAAAGTACTTTTCACTGAACAGGCTGGTCAAAGTAGTTTTGACTGAAAATCATTGGTTAATAGTGGTTCTGACTGATGATTTCAAAATTATGATGATGGTGTCAAAATTACTTTATCACTATAGCATCAGTCAAAATAACTATCAGTTTAGTTATTTTAACTGATACTAGAATGTAAATAGAATATATAATCTAACCTAACCTAGTAATACTTTTAAGAAATAGCATCAGTGAAAATTAACTTTTAACTGGTTAGAATGTAAATAAAAATATATAACCTATTTTAATAATATTTAACCAGCTCCTTTTGGCAATATCACTTTTGATTGACTGAACTTGTTATTTAAATTACTCTGATGCACACCATAATTATTATACCAGAAACTTAAAAGATACCATCTTGATACCAGCCTAACCTAGGGCAGGTTAGACACCGGATGTCTTAATAAAAGCTATTCCCGGATTCCTCTTATTTAAGGCACAGTACAGCACACCATGTGGTTTGAGTCGATTCAATTCTGACACACTGCCCCATCGAAAACCCCAGTGGGGTGATGGCCCAAGGGCGTTGCCACAAGCACAAAAAAAGGGCAGGTTTGACAGCAAATTTTTAAACTACTTGAACAAGATCTATAAAATAGTTAAATTATATTTCTTACTAGGCATATGAAATTAAATTTAAAGCTAATAAAGTCCATTGCTAAGATTTGAAATTATAATAATTACAAACTTTGACATCAGGAAATGTTTTTATTCTGAAGTAACTAAGCTCATGCATATGATAATCATTATATTTGGAGCCAACAACACCTAAACTGCCTCATGTTCAGTAAAGAAAAATTATATCCTAATAACAAGTAAATCAAATATAAGATATATTAATCAAATTTAATACCATCCTGAGTATCATCCATTTCTTCTACCCAGCTCCTTTTAATATTCACAGAACTCATTTTCACTGATAATGAATGAACCTTAAACAAAAAAACTCTTATCTTAAAACAATATGCATAGGTACATGATAATTGCACTTCCTATTCAATGAAAGACTATCATATTGGATCACTATAGTGAAGTGAGATTTGACTATGATTCCCCAAGAGAGGCTATGTCGAAAACAACAATAGGAAAGCTCCATGGTTCGTAGCCGTAGAAGCGTCTTGGTGACAGTTCAATAAAAGACGTAAACTATTGTTTTAACTCGTTTTAAGGCTACTTACTCGAAGGTAATCCTTGCAATATCGAATTAACAGGGACTTCTTTACATACGACAATTTTTTAAATAAGTTAGCAACAGTAATTTAATCTATACGAAACCTGTGTCAGACAGCAATTTAAATGCCAAATTGATCGTCGTAGCCTTAATACACTCACGTTTTAAGTATTATTTTATTCTTTGGTCGCACTCGCTCTGGCGACGTAAAACTGCGTAAAACGCGCGAAATACCAAACAAGAATGAAAACTAAATAAACCAGCTGTCAAGTCACATTCAATTTTTGTTTTTAATCTTCAATAATTTTATAGCTCCATAGTTTGAATAACGTATACAAAGAAAGAAAATTTAAAATAAATCTCAAATATTAATAATACTTACGTAAGACTAGTCTAACTAATGTCTGTCTACTGTTAAATGCATAAATGGTTATGAGCGTTGATTCATTTATTTTTGCTCTTTCTAAAAGATATTCTTTCGTCTGAAACTATAGCTGTAAAATTAAAGTTCAATTATCCAATTAATTTGGTGCAAAACGTAGACGTCCTTGTTTATGTCTTTCTATAAAAATATATAAAAAGGATTTAATTTTAATGATGCACGATATCGGTCATGTCAAAATTTTTTGACTCTTTCTTAAAGTAGTTTTGATATGTTTGGGTTTTTATATATATTTGTAATATTTTTAGATAAAGTTTTAATTAAGTTTTCTTTATCTCATGTTAATTCTTATTATCTCTTCCTAGTTTATATTCTGTTACGTTTAATTTGCTAACTTCACCAATTTACCTTGTATCGGCGTTACGTGCCACAAAGTCGGCCTTTTTACTACCTTATATCGGCCTATGTTTAGTTAGAAGGGTATAATACAGATATTTAACTAATAAAATACTCTCAGCTGTTTAAGATAACATAAATATTTATTTTAATCAACCATAATAAAAAATAATTGAGATCTTTTTAAATCTTAAACCTATTTATTGTGTTCTATATATTTCTCTCGATGAGGTTAACGTAAGCTCAAGGCGCTACAAAATAAATACTTCAAAAAGTGAATCAATTTATGACCTTTTCTCAAATTTATTTGGGATTGGCGCAAGGTTATTTTCTTTTCCATTCTCTTCTATCATTCGTCAGTTCACTGCTTACTTCCTTTCCATACATCATGCAGCTGATTCTGTGAACTTGAGCACGACGATATGTCGCCAAATATAAAATAAAAAAAACATAAAATAACGACTTCTCCCCGCCAACTTGAGCGTAATTTTTTATTTTATTTAAAAAAAAAACCCTAAGATCAAACAAATAAAAATTTTGATCGAACAATGAAGAAGAGTTAACGAACAGTTGAAAGAGCAAAATAAAAAATGTAAAAAACGATTTCTCCCCGCCAACTTAAGACAGCCGAGTTACCACATATAGGTAGGTCTTAAAAAAGTTGAGAATTCAGAACTTGTCAAAGTATTGTCAAAGTCTGTCAGTAGATAAATGCTCGATTTCCATTTGACCATTTCCAACATTTCTCAAAACTTGCATTTATGAATTAAGAGAGAATTACTCAAAAAATTTACTAAGCAGAAAAGAGACCTAATCATCCCTGCAGATTATTAATGTTAATGTAAATATTAATTGTTAGGGACATAGGTTAATATCGAAATATTATGTAAAGAGAAAACAATAATAACATTTTATCATGATGGTGAGTAGTAATATCCAAATAAATATAATTTTTATAAAAAAGAACAATGTTAAAGTCAACTCTTATGAACCGTCCAGGACAAACTTTAATAGGTTGTTAAATTTGTTGCAGGCTGATAATGAGATAGACGAGGCTTTAGCTTCGTTAGATATGCTTATGTCGGAGTTTTTTGCACCAGCAACAAGTAACTACAGAAAGAGAGAGATTGAGAGTATGCTCGAGAACTTTTCTCACCGCAGTGACTCCTGGAAACATTGTTTATTATTTTTACAAAAATCACAGAACCAATATGTTCTAATGTTCACATTGACTACTCTAGAGGTGACTGTACAGCTTTTTCAGCAATTTGTTTTTTCTTATTTTACTGAATGTGGAAATGCCGATTTTGTACGAAAAAACACTTATCCATTGAAACAGTTGTGTTAGTGGATTTTAATTGTGTACATACATACTTTTCAATCTCAGTATTACAAGATGTATACTTTGAACTACACTATGCTATAATAGGTATAGAAAGATACACAGAGTTACTGGTAATATGTCATCAATCCATTAAGGGAATGAAGAGAAGGTAATTTGCAACCACCTATGCAATTGTCAGTAGTTTTTGAGTCATTTAAAATTTTATGTTTGTTCGAAGATATCATGGGATACAACTTTGAAAAAATAAAATACTAATATGTGGAATTACTATCAAATTTGTATGCCACAATATCTGAAAAAAAAAAACAGAAAAATTTAAATGACTTAAAAACGGTTGTAATTTGCACAAGGGTCATTTGGTTGCAAATGACCTACTCTACATCTCCATAATGGATTGCCAGTAACTCGGTATATGTATACTAGCAACCAGTCTAGGCTTCACACGGGGAACAAAGCATATAAACCTATTGGATTATTGCATTGGCATATTTCACCCAAATTACACAATACCTTAATTAATTATACACCGAAACCCTCATCATGAATCACTGTCAGCTTTTCAGTTTATCACATTCAGACTAACAGATGCAGGGAAGGGTTTTGTTGAATATGTAGTGATGGTAAGTTTTAATAAATCTTTCAGAATATTATCAATAGACAATGGATAAGCCTTCCGGATAATCATAAAACTGAAATACGATTAATATTATGGAATGAACTGTTAGCTAAACATGAAGTGATGGTGTATTTCATCAGAAACAAGCTAGCAGCTCTTATGGTATCTATTGCACGGTATGACTGGCCTCATTTATATGATGATTTCTTCAGTAACATTGTCGAGGTAAGTCCTGGAAACATATTGTCCTCCTACTTACAGATATATTTCCCTATAAATGATGGTTGAAAACATTTACTGTTCGTTTGTGTCAAGTTTTCAATCAAGATGTGCAAATTAGTTTTCCTTCCTTATTTTTCCTTGCAGATTAGGTAGGTATTGAATTTCTGATTGGATTTCACATCAATAATGGAAATAGTGTGGCTGTGAAATTATAAAGGCGGGATGCTCACGGTCTGTGATATTACAGTTGCCGGCCACGTACCACACCAAAACCTATGGACGCGTCTGAGCTTTCAAGGACGTTCATCTTCCCATGGTGTGTCTATGCGGGCTGTTCCGCGTCTGTACCATTACTGACTGTGGGAGGCGACATTCATAGTCTTATAAATTTAAATCAACAAAAACATAATAGCTTAGGGTTTTCTTTTGCTAAGTGTTAATCCAGACAACAATGCGGTTCAAATTGCATACAAATCCATTTATTGGTTATATGGCTTTTTGTTATTGGTTATATCCTACTAACATTATAAAAAATGTAGAAAAGTTGTAATAACTTTTCTTAAATTGGATTATATTGATTTTGTTTAATGTAAAACAATCCATCTAGAATCTAATCCCTCTTTCTACAGGGTGTATTTGAAAAAGGAACACTTACTTAAATCACTGAAAGGGCATGACTCTAACATGAAGTTACAATAAGAATTTTTGAAATAAAACTATCCATTTTCAAGTTATGACCATTTGAATTTCCAGGTATTTTTACTTCTGTTTCTCATCAAGCAGGTGGAATGTGTAAAGTTAAAGATTTTAAATTGTACATTTTTTTTTATTCAACTATTATTATACACTCAGTTATTGTGAAAATTCATAAAAACTAATGTAACTAACTAAGTGTTCCTTTTTCAAATACACCCTGTATAAAATAAAGATTAATCTAATCTAATCAAAAATAATTTACAGGACCCTAAAAGCAATATCAAAGGTAATGGAACCCAGATCAATTTGCAAGTTGATTTTGATACACCCACTTGGTTTTGCACTTTTAAATAAATGGTTTTGTAATGACATACCCTTATTAATTTATAACTGTGTTTTCCAGTTAATAAGATGTGATGGGCGGCGTTGTCTATTGGGACTGGTGTTGGCACAAGCTGCAAGTGAAGAACTTGGAGCAGCTCGAGATACCGGCGTGCTGCTACCATCTCCGCGGCGCAACCAGCTTGAACGACTTATGTTAAAGGGAATGCCTCAGTTACTTAGTGCTCTTAGTGGTAAGTGGAAATTTCATAGCCATTGAGTATTATCTATACTGTATAGAGTATTATACTCTGTCTCAATCTCATGTTCTGTTTCTTATTAAATTGTATTTTGATTCCAGATATTCTAGAGAAAAATTCAGCCAAGGAAGGTCAATCAAATCCACCTCCATCCCCTACAAATGGTATACCGCAAACATCAGCATTACCTGATCTCTTAGCCAACGCACATGATGTTACGTCTACTGATAAGTAAGTTATGAGTTAGGATTGGGGTAGTCATAGTGTTTTTTATTTAACAAGAAAATTTGAATCTATAGAAAAAAAGAAAAAGATTTTTTTATCCTATTGACTCTGTTTCATGTGTGGATTATAATGTATAAATAACACAAAAAAAAATATTGACAGCAGTAGTTGGTCAAATTTAACAAAAAATTTGTGTGTAAATTCCGAATAACTCTAGCACAGGTAGCTTGGTACAGGTTGAATATATTTCATATGAGGATGGTTCCTTTGTATTCCATATTAATTTGTGTGTGTTGTATAGATACTACAACTGTTACTCATAAACCATGTTTTTATTCCAGAGCTCTGAATATGGAGATAGTTGTGAAGTGTCTCACAACCCTTCAACATTTATTCTCATGGTTGCCATTATCATCACATGTACCCCCATCTTTAGTCACTACAGTTTTCTATTGGGGCAGTATAGCAACTCAGTCACAGGTACATAAAAATAATATAAAACTTTTACCTCATTGCTTTAAAATTAAACCATAGCAGAACTAAAGTAACCGATGTAACTCTTGGTAGGGTAGGTAGCTATACACACTGACTACTAGTATATTTTTGTAAATTACCTTGACAAAAATATTGATATTCTATATTTAATGTCTTATGTTTAATACTTAATTTGACTGCACGGATGGCGCAATGGTTTAAGTGGCCACGTTTCCACTACACACGAGACAAAAATTTGTGTGATCCACAAATATATAACTATTTAGTATTTATATGTACTTATAGAAAATATATCTGATCCAATTTTTTTATTGATATCAACAAAAACTCGACAATGGCTACTAAACAAAAAACTGTCGACAAACAGGAGAAAACGGTTCTCGTTTCTTTATATATAGACAGGTATGTTAAATTGAAATACAAAAGATTATTTGAATCGGTAGGTAAGAATTTCAGCCAAGAATTATTTTTAGATTCGTACTTTTGAGAGTCCATTTTTATCCATACCTAGTCGGTTTTAGTTTTTGCTTATTGTGAGGGCTTGAAAGTGAGTGAGTGTCGTAGAGCGTGGAGGCGGCGCTGTGCGGCCTGGGCGGTCGTGTGCGAGCTGCTGTACCGGCGCTAACGCCCGCCCTCGTCGGCCGCCACCGCGCTGCGCCTGCAGCACTGCGCGCTGCGCCTGCTGCGGCACCTCACGCAGAACCATGCGCACATCCTGCATGCGCACCACGAGTTAGTATTATCTTTACTACCAGTTTACTATCTGTAATGGTGGCCTTCTCTTATTGGACCTCAATATAGCTTACCATCAGGCGGGTTGAGGGTCATATTCGCGAGCTAAATTTATAGAAAAACGGTCAGCCGATGAAAGTGTTACAACTTAGACCAGGCCAGTTTCTTACGATGAGGGTTATAGATTGCTCCAGTCGGCCTCTAAATACCATTGCTATTGCAGCCTTAAGAAAGCTCTAATTTCTCTGAATGTTTGTAGTCATGTAGTATTCTTAATAAAGTATTTCATTCTGTTCTGTTTCAGTTACCTCAACAAGTTAGCAGAGTTCCTAAAATTATTTATATCCTTGCATTTCAAGAGACTGGAGGCTGAACCAGAGTTTGATGCAATCGATTTTTTGTCATATCTATTCCAATATACATTCCAGTGAGTTGACTAACTAAATCATAATTATATTCTAGTTCATCATATGAATAATTCTGTTAACAACTGAACAATCCTTGGTTTGTGCTTCAAAGTATATGTTAAGAAGTGTACGTGAGCATTTGCCGAATATTTTGATTGCTTCTAAATGTCCCCCTTTACTCTTCTCCTCCTTCCTTTTACAGACTTACAGAATTTAGAAAGTCTTTAAGTATTTATTGTTATTAATATTATAAAAATCGGTACATAACGCCGTAGCAAACTTACCCCAATTTCCCAATTTAGATTTTTCAAAAAACCTTGTATAGAATTAATTATTTGTTGTTATAACCAAATAGCCACAATCGGTCAATAAATAACGCTGCAGCAAACTTCCCCCTTTTCCCTCATTCTTACAGAATATCTCTTAATAACTCAGTACATAGTTAGAATTTAATTAGCTACATACATTGTTTCAG